>CAWUFW010017888.1:0-244596 GCA_963921515.1 Calotriton arnoldi
GACGGAAGGAAGTCCATGGGTGTGGCGCACATCACCTGTAGGGACACAACAGCTACCAGCCTGGATGTGCAATCACGTCGTCGGTGGACACAGTTGAACAAACGAATCTGAAAGTACCCTGTGAAGGACAGAAATGACACACAGTCAAAAGCAATGCAGTACAGGACAGAACAGCAAAACTCATGCACAATACATGTTACAAGATACCCACCCAGAACCAAGTTAGCATGTCAACACTGTTGGGGAGTACAGCCCACCTGTAACCACACATCGCAACACACATCCAGTCAAGTAGCCCATGGACACACTCCAACAGCGCCAGAGCCCCACCCACACATCATGCCAACTCACATCATTCACATGACACCTCAGGATACTCACATTCAGCTAAAGAAGTTGGTGATGAGCTGTGTGCGGACATCACCATCACCATCATCATCATCATCGTCACTGGCATCGTGGTCCAGGCCAGGATCCTCCACAGGTGGCGGATGTTGGTCATCGTCATCCTGGATGAGAGGCAACTCCTTCCGCACTGCCAGGTTGTGTAGCATGCAGCAGACGATGATAATCTTGCACACTTTCGCAGGGGCATATGGGAGGGACCCTCCGGTCTTGTCCAGGCAGCGGAAGCGGCTCTTCAGGAGACCAAAGGTCCGCTCAATCACTCTCCTGGTCCGACCATGTGCCTCATTGTAGCGCATCTGGGCAGGTGTCACAGGGTTCCTGAGGGGTGTCAGCAACCACGGCATGTTGGGGTATCCCGAGTCACCTACGGACAGACAAGTGCACATCAGCTGACTTGGAAAAGTGGGCGGAATACTACAGATCAGATCACACACAATGGCACAAAGTCAGTACACACCGACAAGCCAGGCACGCTGGTTCTGCATCTGTGCCATCATCCTGGGGATGCGACTACTCCTCATCACAAAGGCATCGTGTGCTGAACCAGGGAAACGGGCACACACGTGTGTGATGGTCATGTCTGCAAGACACACCACCAGTGCATTGACCGAGTGGTAGTGCTTGCGGTTCCTGTAGGCCTGCTCCTGGGCCTGTGGTGGTACCAAAGCCACATGTGTCCCATCAATGGAGCCAATTACATGCGGCATCCTCCCCAGGGCATAAAAGTCACTCTTCACGTCAGTGAGTCGTCGCAGTCTAGGGAAATAGATGTACCGGTTCAGGAAGAGCAACATTGCCGCCAAAACATCGCGGAGCACACGGCTGAACATGGTCTGTGACATCCCACCAGCAGATGCCACAGTATGTTGGAAGGTACCGGTGGCAAAGAAGTGTAGGGCTGCCATCACCTTCACCTTGGGGGTCAGCGCTGTAGGATACGGCCGGCCAGGCTGCAAATGTGGGGACAACTGCACTGCCAAATCCTCAATCAGCTGCCTGGTGAAGCGGTACCGTCGGATGCTGTCCCGTTCCACCATCGTTGCCAGGTCTGGGAATGGCCGATGGACAGCAGGAGCCCTGCAGTGCAGAGGAGAAGTAAGCAAGATCGTCAGTCACCCCACATATGCGGCATTGAACACACTCAAGATCCCAACATACATCATCATGAGGCACAACTACATGAAGTGTGCAGTACCGGAACGACATGTATGGTACATACATGGCCAACATCTGTCAACACGGTCCTACAGGTGGCATCAATTTGTCCCAGGTTGGCCCATTGGATATCATGATGCCGTGTCACAGTCACCCCCACAGTGACATGTGAGGACAGATGTGCCCCAGGCACCACAGCTCAACGACAGGCACATTCCCAGGGACCCTGTAATGCCACATGGACACTGGCATCACCTGGAGTATCATGTGTACACCACAGCAAAACAAACATGACCCCCACAGGTAGTGGCCACACTTGCCATGGCAGGACAGACATGGACGTCTGTGACACACACGCACAACATCAGAGTCCATGCACACACAATGTGGATGTGGAGACTGTCTCCCATTGTGCACATGAAATCAGAGACATTGTAAACACTACATGCACAAAGACTGTGGAGGGCCATCACTATTGTGCCACTGGGACACCCTGGCTCAAACATACCGTCCCACATGGGACTCACGGGGTATGTGACATGACATACACAAACACCACTGTGAAATGTGACCATGACACATGCACAGATATGAACAGTTGCACATCACAGTGGTCACGTACACGTAACACCCAGGATCCTGTCCCCATGAACACGTGCACAGCCTGGGGGTGGCTGCCCACAGGTGACACCCACAGGACAACATGTACACCAACATACACACAATAGGAAATGCAGCCTTACATGCCTTATGATAAGGTTTGGACAGGCTGTCGTGATGTAGGTGTGCCCCTCACTCCCTGGGAGCTATCTGTGGCTGGCATATGTCCATCTGAGACAGGCATGCTGACCTATGCCAGTCACATGTACAGTGATGCGTTGAACCGCAATGGACCGATCGGTGCCTCCGGCCGGCCCATTGCCTTCAATGTGTGCGGGTACGCGTTGTACCCCTGTGCGCGTTGAACCGCAATGGACCGATCGGTGCCTCCGGCCGGCCCATTGCCTTCAATGTGTGCGGGTACGCGTTGTACCCCTGTGCGCGTTGTACCGCAATGGACCGATCGGTGCGCACCCATTGACAATGGGCTTGCCTGGCAACGGACGCGTTTTCGAATTTCGAGCGAGTCGGTTGCTGGGAATTCAGTTGGTCACCCACAACAATGTTGCAAAATCATGTATGTCATCAAGTTGAAGTTTTGAAGGATGCTGTGGGCGTGTTTTGGTGCTGCTATTCCATGGATTGGCCAGATTCAGAAGATGCAAACGACTTGGACCTATCACTTTGGACACAAGGGACAGGATCTGCCTCTCCAGCACATATATATTGCTGGCTGTTCCCCTGAGAGCCCACTTGCCTGCACTACATGCTCCAGGACGACATCTGCCACTGCACTGCTGCTGTCTCTGCCCCTCTGGACCCTGCAATGGCACGTACTGTGGAGAGAGCCCCAGCCTTCAGCCTTGAGGAGAACCAGGCCCTGCTGGACAGCCTACTTCCACAGTACAGCAAGCTGTATGGGACACCAGGGGAGCAGGTGAGTGTCCTGTGCACTGCCTTTCTGAATGTGCATTTTGTCTGACTAGCAAGGCTGAGAGTCTGCACGCCACTGGCTAGCAGGCTCACTGAGTAGTTGTCACCCCCCATAGTGTGTAGTGACTTGCACTGGACAGGTATGGTGCAGTGACAGTGCTTCTGAACAGGGTTTTACTCCCCATGCAATGATACCATGTAGTGACTTCTGGAAAACTGTCCATGGGCAGCCGTGCACTGCCTGTGTACACCATGTGCCCCTGTGATTGCGACATGTATATGCAACTGTGTCATGCACGGATATGTTGCATGTGTAGTAATGGCCTTATCACTTTGTCATCCTGACAGGCTTCTGCCCATCGGAAGCAGGAGATATGGAAGGACATCGTCCGGGCTGTCCGGTCCGTGGGGGTCTACAAGCGCCGGATCCGCAACTGCAAAAAGAGGTGGCAGGACCTTCGGGGCTGGACCCGGAGGATTGCACGGGTCCAGCTGAAGCTGTCGCCTCCTCGCAGGAGGGGCGGAACACGGACCCTGACCCCCCACATGCTCAGGATCCTGGCGGTGGTCTTTCCAGACCTGGATGGGCAGCTGAAGGCCAGAGAGCAGCAAGGAGGGGGTGAGTCAAAGACTGCACTGTGTACTCTGTCTAACATGCTATGTGCCCTCCTCGGGCCTGGTTAAACTGCCACAGTACAGCAGTCATGTTGTCCAGGAGCCATGTCCCTCTATTGTGCACTGCCCACTCCTCATCTGATACCCAGGTGTGGCCCTTACATGCAGGGAATTCTGTCACTTAGGACTGTGTCCTTGCAGTTTGCTTGACTCAAGGTGGGAGACAGCATCTGTTTCCCTGACTCTGTGGTGGGCATCATGGGTGGGTCCATTGCTTACACAATGCCTGTATTCTGACATGTATTCAGCGTGTTACTTTGATCTGTGGTCCAATTGCTGAGCTGATCCACCACATGTGGCTGGGGTATCTGGCACACACCCATGCTGCGGGTGGGAACAATGTTTGGGCCCCAGGAGTATGTATATGACGTGTGTCACACATACTTAGCCAGCTGCCTACAGTCCAGGGCTCATCCCTCATTCATGTGGGGCTGGACAGTCATGCCTACTCCAGGCCATACAATACACTCTGTACTCCCACTCCCGTGTATCAGCTGACACATTGTGCGCAGTGATTTGACCCCTCAGGTGTCTGCCTCTGTGTCAGTGTCCTGTGGATTAGTCGCCAGGACTGCTGTGGAGTTTCTTGGTAGGGGCTCAGCATGCCACTGGAGATGTGACCATAGGAGACGATACTTGTGTGACACATAGGTGTCTGATCAGCTGCCCATGCAGACTGGGGCATGTGAATGTGAAGTTCAGGCAGCTGTTCCCCATGCACAGCAGAGTGTGAGGGGCTCAGGTTCAGAGGGTAGTGTCACAGGTCTACCATATGTCCAATAGGTATGACCTGGACAGATGAGGGTTAAGAGGATGTGTTGTGGGGGGATGTACATGTGCACTTGTGCAGCTCCAGGACTTGCATTCCCCATGACCTACTATTGTGACACAGTGCAGAGTGTTGTTGTCTGGCTGCAAAGTCATACATCACTGAGACAGTGATGTATGACTTTGCAGTCATGCCTCCGCCATGGCATGTGTCTACTGATTGGTGAGCCTGCAGGGGAGTGACATGTGCTACATGCACACCATAGTGGCGCTGGCTATCAGGACATGGGTGCATCATGGTGTCTGTCGCTGGTATGCATCACATGCATTTCCTATTTGACTCTGGGCGTCCCTTTCATCCGGACACCTGTACTGACTCACTGGCAAGAGTTGTGATGTGTGCATGTCCACATGCCACACCGTGTCCTCTGCACTGTCCAACTACTGTGTACTTGGTGCATGTGTCAACACTGGGGTGTTGCAATCCAACAGACACCAGACAGATGGGTGCAAGGCCATGTGGGATGTGAGTGCCATGCTTGGCATCAGACTGACAATTGACTTCTCCTGTTCAATTAGGGCACTTTTAGCAATGTACAACTGATGATGCCAGGGCTTGCTCTGTGATGTGCTGTGCTCACAGTGGTGTGTGCGTTATGTGCAGGTGACTGATGTCTGTCTGTATCCCCATTGTTTGCAGATACATCCACGGCCACGGAAGGGGACAGCTCCACGGACCAGGAGGAGCCAGAGAGCCAGACTGGGTCAGCAGCCGAGGAGTGGTCGGAGGGACCCAGTGGCACGGAGGGCGAGGGGAGCCACACCGAGGAGTCCTCAGCAGCATCCACCTCAGCTGAGGACCAGAGCAACTCGGAGGATGACTCCCTTGTGGAGGCGGGTGTCAGCAGCCACCACACCCCAGCTAGTGTTGCTGTCCCCGCCACCACCAGCACCACCACCGCCCTCCCATCGGCTCCCATTCCCCAGGTCCGTGGAGGCTCCCATGTCCGGGAGCGTGTTTCCTTTGGGCCAGGCACCGCACCCCTGCCCCTGTGTCCCCTGCTGCCCTGAGTGAGGAGTCTGTGTACCTCCTTCGCCAGCTCCATGTAGGGCAGACAGCCATGCTGAGTGTCCTCCATGTGCACACCGCGCTGTTGACTCAGCTGGTGTCGTTCATGGAGGGCATCTCATCGGGCATGTCTGACCTACAGAGGGGCAATAGGTCCATGGACTCCTCCCTGACGGCAGCAGTGTCCCTCCTCAAACGGTCCCTCACCCCTCCTGCCTCTGCTCCATCCACACTCCCCAGCACCTTACCCGTCCCAAGCACACACACACCGGCACAGGCACACACCAGCACACACACATCCAGCACACTGACACACACGCCAATGACAAAACGCACACGCACGCACATTCAGGGGACTGAAGCCAGACTCACAGGGGATGGGGCCCTGGAACACACACACGCATCCACATGCACTGCGCAGTCCTCAGTTCCCTCTCCCTCCAAAGCACCCTCCCTTGCCTCACCTGCAACCCCAAAGTCACAGCAGCTCTTCCTCTGTGACCTCGGCCTCTTCCCCACCGATGAAGCTGCTCCAGCATCCCGGGGGAAGAGGAAGCCCACCCACACGGAGCAGAGTGCCCCTCGCCCCCGGACACCCTCCCCCAGGCGCAGACGGACTGAGGCCCCCACCCGCAAGTCCCCCCGGAGTCCTATGAGCAAGACCCCGCCACCGCCCTGCAGCTCAGGCACAAGGTCTCCGTCCTCCATCCCTCAGGCCCCCACTGCACAGGTGCCCCCACCACACCCTGCCCCAGGTTCCCCCACCCACAGATATACCATCCCCAAGAGGCTCCGGCCTTCTCCCCCTGCCACTTGCTCTCCCAGCACCACACCCCCGCTGCGCTTGTCTGTGCCACTGATGTGGTGAGGGTGTCCTCCCCTCTGTCCAACCCACCTTGCCTGTTCCCCATTCTCCTCCCCTGGAGGTAGGCACTGCAGTGGAGTCCACTACCGCCCTGTCTGACTTGGGCACTGCAGTGGCGGACCTGTCCACTCCATCTGCAGGGTCCACTGCAGTTGTGCCGGCACCCACGACATCTGAGTCATGCCCCCAGTTGTGCCGGCACACACCATGTCAGACACCTCCACTGCAGTTGTCAGTGGCTCGCCAGCACCCACCACCCCTTCCCTGACTCCCCCTGGTGAGCCCTGATCCTGTCCCTGCGGTGCCTGGCCTGCCCCCCGGTTGCCCCTCCTAGTGGATTGTCCCTGGTTTTGTGCAGGCATGCGTAGGGTGACATCTGCCAGTGTCACCCTGTTTGAACTTTGACAATGGACTGGCCATTGGCCTTTGCTCTATTTTTTCTGGACGTCGTTTTCAATCAACACATATGCTGAATAAAGCAACTTTCTTTTCTCTAGTGCTCATGCTTCAGATGTACATGTTGTTGGTGCTGCTAACCATGCCCTTGCTGCAGTGATGGTGATATCTGGTCTCATGATTATGAAGTGTTACTGTGCAGGAACCCATGTGGTCCAGGGGGAATGTGTCCTATCATGTGGTGTATCCATGTCATCAATAGCAGCATCTGAGGGTGTCATGTGTTCAGTATTTGGCAATGGGTTTCCTACTTACATTGGCAATTTCATATCTGTGGCTTCCACCCCTGCACATCTGTTGTGCCTGCCATCGTTGCATTTGTCTACTTCCCTGACCGTGTTGCCATCTCCAGTGGACATGCAGGTTTGGGCATCAATGGGGAAGGACTCATCCGTGTAGTCAGTGCAACATTGCTATACAAGTGTGTTGGATCTGTGCTGATGATTCCGTTGGCACATCCATGACCAGGCTGATGTGATGGGAGCCCTCATTTGGTGCTAATTGTTGATTGTGTGACCAAGTGCTCAGCTGACATGATGGGGCCCTACTGAGGCAACATATGGCACAGCTTTCCTCACACAGGAGTGGAGTCCCCTCATGGCAGTGTGTACACGTGTGACATTGCCTGCGCCCAAGGTGTGTGTTGTGTGTGCATGTCTGTGTGTTCACTTCCATTTATCTGCGCATGCTGTGATCCCTAGTGTTGTACCTGTTTGTGATGGTTGCTGACTTGAGCTATGTTCCCCCAAAGTCTTCTCCCTGTGTTCTCTGTGATGTGGGTGCATGGCACATTACTGGTCATCAGGGTGTCACCCATAGGTGTGTTTTCTGTCAGGGCTGAGTTTGTGTGCAGACTCAGATGGGTCACAGTCAGGTTTCCCCTTGGCACTTGTTGTTTGCCCCTGTCATGTGATTTTCAGTTCGTGTTATCTTTCAGTGATTGTGACACGTTGTGTGTGTGACTGCTGGCACTCCTCAGGGTCCGGGCTGCAATGTTGGTTGTTGTCTATGTGTGTTCTTTGTGGGTGACCTTGGCTTCTTCATTGGTGTGTGACTGTGGCTGGGATCCCATTGGTTGGTGTGGTATCGCCGTCATGTCCATGTACAGCGTAGTGTGCAGTGTGTCAGACATTCAGGAGTCTTGTTGAGTGGCCATGTGTGATGTGTTTCTGCACCTTGGTTCCCACCCACCACCCTGGAATAGTCATGGGTGCATGTGCAATGTCACCAGTGCATGTGTACTTCACTGCTGCACATTGTTAGAGGTCGAGGGGTGTGGTCTTGAGTGTGTGTAGATGGGAGTTGTTGCCCAGCTAGTCCCCTGCCTCCATGTTGCCCTTGGCTTACTGGCCATGCTGATTGATTTGTGCTTGTGTAGGTGTGATGGTAGTTTGTTGCTCAGGACACCTGACTGTGGTTCACAGTGTGAACGACATTTAGCTTTGTCATCACAGTGGTATTTTTATTCAGCCCAGGGTCACCACATTGTGGGGGCCCTGGGGGTGGTGCTGTGGTGTGTCTGTGTCTTGCTGTGTCAGTTGTTGTTCCTACGTGCCTGTGTGACATGTGTGTTTTGTGCTCCCTCTCATCTGACAATGCCTGCTTGCCCACATAGGGGATTTGGATCCATGAGTTACCTTAGTGTGGCAGTGTATGCACATCTGTATGATTGGTATTCAGCTCTCCTCATGTGTTGTGTGGTTGCCTGGGGACACTGGCACCCCCACCCCTCACCTGCTGTGTATGATGACAGTGTTGGTCTGCCTGTTTGTGTTTGTGCATCTGCACCACTGCATTGGCATATCTTGGGTGTGCCATTGGCTGTATGTTGTTTGGTGTGTTTCCCCTGCTGTCCCTGGGACTCCTAGGTCATCGGTCAGCACAGTGATCATGGTTTGTGTGTCCCATTGCTGCCATGGTATGGTATCTGTTCACCTCACATCTGCTGTCTCCACAGGATATCTGCATTTGTGTGCCCATTGGTGCAAATATGTGGTTCTGCATTCTGATGGTCACTTCTGTCATTGTGTCATTGATGACTGTTGACGGTCTCAGCCCCCATGGGTGTTGTTTGTCTGCACATGGCCAAAGGAATGTTTCATTTGCACTGCAGTATTTGGCTCCCCCAATTTATGTTGCAATGGGACACATACACTACTTTGCCACAGATGAGTTTTTGGTTCTGTGACCAGGAATGATCCATGCAGTTTGGCAGTTGCAGCTCTTTCTTTGTCAACAATTACCTTTTGGTCACTGTGATGATGAGGGTGTAGACCCCATTGCCACAATGGTCAAAATGTGCTTCAGCTATGGACCCCACACTTGCCTTTTGGTCACTGTGATGATGGGGGTTTAGACCCCATTGCCACAATGGTCAAAATGTGCTTCAGCTATGGACCCCACACTTGCCTTTTGGTCACTGTGATGATGGGGGTTTAGACCCCATTGCCACAATGGTCAAAATGTGCTTCGGCTATGGACCCCACACTTACCTTTTGGTCACTGTGATGATGGGGGTTTAGGCCCCATTGCCACAATGGTCATGGGCTGCTTGCATTGTGGGTGCCACACACATATATGTGTGGCACATGTGCTAGGGGGTCACATTGTATGTTCAAAGTCATGTTCGGTGTTGTAGGCATTTGACACAGCCTACACACGCTTGTCATGGTGGTGGGGAGATGTCTTAATCTTGCATTCCCTAGGTTGTGGTGTGCTTGTTGTGTCATGCATTGTCCATCCTATGAGTGGGGGTGGTAGTAGTGGTAGGCATCCAGCCCCCCCTGGCTAAGGGTGGTAGTAGTGGTAGGCATCCTGCCCCCCCTGGGTGAGGGTGGTAGTAGTGGTGGGCATCCTGCCCCCTGGCTAAGGGTGGTAGTAGTGGTAGGCATCCTGCCCCCCCTGGGTGAGGGTGGTAGTAGTGGTAGGCATCCTGCCCCCCTGGCTAAGGGTGGTAGTAGTGGTAGGCATCCTGCCCCCCCTGGGTGAGGGTGGTAGTAGTGGTAGGCATCCTGCCCCCCCTGGGTGAGGGTGGTAGTAGTGGTGGGCATCCTGCCCCCCCTGGGTGAGGGTGGTTGTGGTGGTGGGCATCATGCCACCCCTGGCTAAGGGTGGTAGTAGTGGTAGGCATCCTGCCCCCCTGGGTGAGGGTGGTAGTAGTGGTGGGCATCCTGCCCCCTGGGTGAGGGTGGTAGTAGTGGTAGGCATCCTGCCCCCCCTGGGTGAGGGTGGTAGTAGTGGTGGGCATCCTGCCCCCTGGGTGAGGGTGGTAGTAGTGGTAGGCATCCTGCCCCCCTGGGTGAGGGTGGTAGTAGTGGTAGGCATCCTGCCCCCTGGCTAAGGGTGGTAGTAGTGGTAGGCATCCTGCCCCCCTGGGTGAGGGTGGTTGTGGTGGTGGGCATCATGCCCCCTGGGTGAGGGTGGTAGTAGTGGTAGGCATCCAGCCCCCCCTGGCTAAGGGTGGTAGTAGTGGTAGGCATCCTGCCCCCCCTGGGTGAGGGTGGTAGTAGTGGTGGGCATCCTGCCCCCCTGGGTGAGGGTGGTAGTAGTGGTAGGCATCCTGCCACCCCTGGGTGAGGGTGGTAGTAGTGGTAGGCATCATGCACCCCCTGGGTGTGGGTGGTAGTAGTGGTAGGCATCCAGCCCCCCCTGGGTGTGGGTGGTAGTAGTGGTAGGCATCCTGCCCCCCCTGGGTCAGGGTGGTTGTGGTGGTGGGCATCATGCCACCCCTGGCTAAGGGTGGTAGTAGTGGTAGGCATCCTGCCCCCCTGGCTAAGGGTGGTAGTAGTGGTAGGCATCCTGCCCCCCCTGGGTGAGGGTGGTTGTGGTGGTGGGCATCATGCCCCCCTGGGTGAGGGTGGTAGTAGTGGTAGGCATCCATCCCCCCCTGGCTAAGGGTGGTAGTAGTGGTAGGCATCCTGCCCCCCCTGGGTGAGGGTGGTAGTAGTGGTGGGCATCCTGCCCCCCTGGGTGAGGGTGGTAGTAGTGGTAGGCATCCTGCCACCCCTGGGTGAGGGTGGTAGTAGTGGTAGGCATCATGCACCCCCTGGGTGTGGGTGGTAGTAGTGGTAGGCATCCAGCCCCCCCTGGGTGTGGGTGGTAGTAGTGGTAGGCATCCTGCCCCCCCTGGGTGAGGGTGGTTGTGGTGGTGGGCATCATGCCACCCCTGGCTAAGGGTGGTAGTAGTGGTAGGCATCCTGCCCCCCCTGGGTGAGGGTGGTAGTAGTGGTGGGCATCCTGCCCCCCTGGGTGAGGGTGGTAGTAGTGGTAGGCATCCTGCCCCCCTGGCTAAGGGTGGTAGTAGTGGTAGGCATCCTGCCCCCCCTGGGTGAGGGTGGTTGTGGTGGTGGGCATCATGCCCCCCTGGGTGAGGGTGGTAGTAGTGGTAGGCATCCAGCCCCCCTGGCTAAGGGTGGTAGTAGTGGTAGGCATCCTGCCCCCCTGGGTGAGGGTGGTAGTAGTGGTGGGCATCCTGCCCCCTGGGTGAGGGTGGTAGTAGTGGTAGGCATCCTGCCACCCCTGGGTGAGGGTGGTAGTAGTGGTAGGCATCATGCACCCCCTGGGTGTGGGTGGTAGTAGTGGTAGGCATCCAGCCCCCCTGGGTGTGGGTGGTAGTAGTGGTAGGCATCCTGCCCCCCTGGGTGAGGATGGTTGTGGTGGTGGGCATCATGCCACCCCTGGCTAAGGGTGGTAGTAGTGGTAGGCATCCTGCCCCCCTGGCTAAGGGTGGTAGTAGTGGTAGGCATCCTGCCCCCCTGGGTGAGGGTGGTTGTGGTGGTGGGCATCATGCCCCCCTGGGTGAGGGTGGTAGTAGTGGTAGGCATCCAGCCCCCCTGGCTAAGGGTGGTAGTAGTGGTAGGCATCCTGCCCCCCTGGGTGAGGGTGGTAGTAGTGGTGGGCATCCTGCCCCCTGGGTGAGGGTGGTAGTAGTGGTAGGCATCCTGCCACCCCTGGGTGAGGGTGGTAGTAGTGGTAGGCATCATGCACCCCCTGGGTGTGGGTGGTAGTAGTGGTAGGCATCCAGCCCCCCTGGGTGTGGGTGGTAGTAGTGGTAGGCATCCTGCCCCCCTGGGTGAGGGTGGTTGTGGTGGTGGGCATCATGCCACCCCTGGCTAAGGGTGGTAGTAGTGGTAGGCATCCTGCCCCCCTGGGTGAGGGTGGTAGTAGTGGTGGGCATCCTGCCCCCCTGGGTGAGGGTGGTAGTAGTGGTAGGCATCCTGCCCCCTGGCTAAGGGTGGTAGTAGTGGTAGGCATCCTGCCCCCCTGGGTGAGGGTGGTTGTGGTGGTGGGCATCATGCCCCCTGGGTGAGGGTGGTAGTAGTGGTGGGCATCCTGCCCCCCCTGGCTAAGGGTGGTAGTAGTGGTAGGCATCCTGCCCCCCTGGGTGAGGGTGGTAGTAGTGGTGGGCATCCTGCCCCCCTGGGTGAGGGTGGTAGTAGTGGTAGGCATCCTGCCACCCCTGGGTGAGGGTGGTAGTAGTGGTGGGCATCATGCACCCCCTGGGTGTGGGTGGTAGTAGTGGTAGGCATCCAGCCCCCTTGGGTGTGGGTGGTAGTAGTGGTAGGCATCCTGCCCCCCTGGGTGAGGGTGGTTGTGGTGGTGGGCATCATGCCACCCCTGGCTAAGGGTGGTAGTAGTGGTAGGCATCCTGCCCCCCTGGGTGAGGGTGGTAGTAGTGGTGGGCATCCTGCCCCCCTGGGTGAGGGTGGTAGTAGTGGTGGGCATCCTGCCCCCTGGCTAAGGGTGGTAGTAGTGGTAGGCATCCTGCCCCCCTGGGTGAGGGTGGTTGTGGTGGTGGGCATCATGCCCCCCTGGGTGAGGGTGGTAGTAGTGGTAGGCATCCAGCCCCCCCTGGCTAAGGGTGGTAGTAGTGGTGGGCATCCTGCCCCCCTGGGTGAGGGTGGTAGTAGTGGTGGGCATCCTGCCCCCCTGGGTGAGGGTGGTAGTAGTGGTAGGCATCCTGCCACCCCTGGGTGAGGGTGGTAGTAGTGGTAGGCATCATGCACCCCTGGGTGTGGGTGGTAGTAGTGGTAGGCATCCAGCCCCCCTGAGTGTGGGTGGTTGTGGTGGTGGGCATCATGCCCCCCTGGGTGAGGGTGGTAGTAGTGGTAGGCATCCAGCCCCCCCTGGCTAAGGGTGGTAGTAGTGGTAGGCATCCTGCCCCCCCTGGGTGAGGGTGGTAGTAGTGGTGGGCATCCTGCCCCCCTGGGTGAGGGTGGTAGTAGTGGTAGGCATCCTGCCACCCCTGGGTGAGGGTGGTAGTAGTGGTAGGCATCATGCACCCCCTGGGTGTGGGTGGTAGTAGTGGTAGGCATCCTGCCCCCCCTGGGTGAGGGTGGTTGTGGTGGTGGGCATCATGCCACCCCTGGCTAAGGGTGGTAGTAGTGGTAGGCATCCTGCCCCCCCTGGGTGAGGGTGGTAGTAGTGGTGGGCATCCTGCCCCCCCTGGGTGAGGGTGGTAGTAGTGGTAGGCATCCTGCCCCCCTGGCTAAGGGTGGTAGTAGTGGTAGGCATCCTGCCCCCCCTGGGTGAGGGTGGTTGTGGTGGTGGGCATCATGCCCCCCTGGGTGAGGGTGGTAGTAGTGGTAGGCATCCAGCCCCCCTGGCTAAGGGTGGTAGTAGTGGTGGGCATCCTGCCCCCCTGGGTGAGGGTGGTAGTAGTGGTGGGCATCCTGCCCCCTGGGTGAGGGTGGTAGTAGTGGTAGGCATCCTGCCCCCTGGCTAAGGGTGGTAGTAGTGGTAGGCATCCTGCCCCCCTGGGTGAGGGTGGTTGTGGTGGTGGGCATCATGCCCCCCTGGGTGAGGGTGGTAGTAGTGGTAGGCATCCAGCCCCCCTGGCTAAGGGTGGTAGTAGTGGTAGGCATCCTGCCCCCCCTGGGTGAGGGATGGTAGTAGTGGTGGGCATCCTGCCCCCCTGGGTGAGGGTGGTAGTAGTGGTAGGCATCCTGCCCCCCCTGGGTGAGGGTGGTAGTAGTGGTGGGCATCCTGCCCCCCTGGGTGAGGGTGGTAGTAGTGGTAGGCATCCTGCCACCCCTGGGTGAGGGTGGTTGTGGTGGTGGGCATCATGCCACCCCTGGCTAAGGGTGGTAGTAGTGGTAGGCATCATGCACCCCCTGGGTGTGGGTGGTAGTAGTGGTAGGCATCCAGCCCCCCCTGGGTAGGGGTGGTGGTGCGCATTCAGGCCCCTGTGTGCATATGTGGCATTGGTGATGGGCATCCCGCCCCTATGGTGCTGCTGTTGCTGGTGTAAGTATATTCAGAATCCCCGTGTATGTGTGTGATGTGTCGTGTACGTGTTGTATGTGTTTTGTGGTTGGTGTCTGGCTTACCTTCTGCGCCGTACGCGTCCGTGCCTGTTCCGGTAGTAGATGTAGAATATTGGTATGATCGGGACGAAGGGATTCATGGTTGGTTCGTGTCGTTCGTCTTTCTCGTTGCTTCGCGTCGTCCTCGTCGCTTCGCTTCGTCCTCGTCGCTTCGCGTCGTCCTCGTCGGTGCCGTGTTCGTCTCGTAGCCGTGGATCGTGTTGTGGCGCGATTCGGAGCTTATGTGCGCCTCTCCCGGATGCTTTAACGTGCCGTGCGTAGCGACGGGTTCGGCGCGTACGGGAAGCGCATCGTACTTGTCCGGCCGGACGGGGCTGCATTTTTCCTTCCGTGCGACTCGATTCGGCGTTTCCGGATTCGCCTCGGTCGGAGAACAGGACCTGGTTTGGGTGAGTACGGCTCGGCCGGAATTTTTGCTGTTGTGCGCATCGTACTTGCTCGTTCGGTGTGCTGTACTGATCGGTCGGGAAACAGGCTTTCGCATGGCTTTTTTCCCGACCGAATGGTATTGGGTGCGCCTCCGACCGAGATCGGAATCGGCCCCTTAGCTTTCAAATGTACTCTGTTTTCCAATAAGTTACTTTACTGATTGCAATAAATGTAACTTAATCTTCTTGCAGCAATGTTTATTCAGAAGGATGACGGTTTACAGATTTAGGGCCTGATTACGGGTTCTGAGGTCCGACCGCCCAACTGCCGCAGCCTCTAGAGGACTGCTGTGTCAGAGATTTTCCGACCGGCGTGTTACGAGGAGTTGACTATGTTGCCCATGGCATGGCTGCAGAGGTCTTGCAGCGGTGGTGAATGCTTTTCCATATATATCGATACCTATGTGAGCATTTCAAATGCATATGTGTCAAATGCACACATATGCATGATGCATGTGGAAAAATACCACCTACCCTTTGCCGGAGTCCAGCTCATATGTGGGCAGTCCAGGCAATGTGTATATGGTACAAGAAGAACTTACCTGTATATCGCCACAAACAGGGTCGTATTCCTCAGGATGAAGAAAGATGCTGCTGTGAAGGGGGAGCCTGGAGAAAGGGATCCACGTTGAACGCTGATGGGAAGAACAGGAAAGGGCTGAGTATGCACCCAAATCCTTTGTTTCCGCGGACCTGAAGACGGCAGTCCCACCACTACGGTTGGCTCGTCGGAAAGTGAGTTCGTAATAAGGAAGGCGGTGATGAAGCAGAAATTTCATTTTAATTGTAGCGGGTATCGTAATCACGTTTAGAGGGCATCCGCATATAATCACTTGTATTAACATGAAGTGTTAGAATTTTTTAAATGTATTAACATGAATATGTGGTGTATATTAGGCCATTGACAAGTAACATGGAGAATTAACGTAGAAAATGAATGTAACTAGCAGGAAACATTTACATGAAGAACTTGTGTTGTGCAACTGACACTTATTCAAGTTTTAAATGTGTTCACTAATTACTTTATTCTACATATAGTTAAATGCATTCGTTGAAATTGCATTAGTGCTATCTGAATTCGTAAAGTTCATATGACGTTTCTCTTATTTAGCTAAATTCCGTACCTTGTTCTCTTTACCGACAGTGGAGGACACGCCGCTGGATATGAGAGACACGGTCTCTCCAGTGGTATGGGACTTCTCAGGGGAGGAGATATGACTTATTCGAGGAGTCAAGCAAGTACGGATACAGATCAAGCCAAATGCATAATTTCCAAGAACGCCTATGTACAACTTGACCCCAGAAATGGTTGCAGGGATTACAACCGTAATTGAGTCCATGATTGCACAGGGCATCCTAAAGGAAATCATAGGAAGTCCGGGAAGTTCTCCTATCATGGGGTTCCAGAAGCCGAGTGGGAAATATCTCATTGTCCAGGACCTGATAAAGGTCAATAACATAGTGATTCCATGTTTTATTAATTTTTATTTTATTTAAGAAGTTTTATATAGTGCTGACCTGACCCGAGGGTATCGGAGCGCTTTACATCAGTTGCAATGCTGAAAATCACATAATACAATAATGTGGAAAATCACATAGTAAAATAATAGTATAGGTCATTGGCGGAGAGTTCATCCGGTGGTACAGAATCTATCTGTGATCCTATTTCAGATTCCTTGTGAAGCCGAGTGGTTCGCAGTGATTGACCTCGGATTTCCAACTACATTGGAATCGGATAGAGGCACACACTTTCATAACGAGATCATGAAGTTGCTGTGCACTGCCTTGAATGTGGATCGAAGACTGTATTGTAGTTATAGGCCAGAAGTGTCTGGAATGGTGGAGGAAGTCAACAGGACTTTAAAAGCAAGGTTGGCTAAAGTTTGCACTTCAACATCGATAAAATGGCATGATGCATTGCCTTTGGTGCTTATGAGGCTTCGCAGCATTTCTGACAGGTGAACTGGGTTGTCGCCTCATGAGATACTAATGGGAAGAGCAATTTATTTGCCTGCTCTGCCTGCTACTGCATTGATAAATATCACAGATGATTTGGTTCTCGACTACTATAAAGGATTGGCTGACATGGTTCATTCTGTGTCTCATCAGGTTGAAGCAGCGACTGTACAGGCCTCAAATGATCTTTGCCACGACCTAAACTCAGGGGATTGGGTTCTCCTCAGAAAGCAGATGAGGAAAAACTCTCTTGACTCTTGGTGGCATGGACCCTACCAAGTGATACTGATGACTAACACTGCTGTGAAGTGTGGTGGAGTACAGAACTGGGTTCATGCCTCCCATACCCAAAGAGTCACAGGTCCCTCTGATGAAACACCTCCTCTCCCAGAAGTCTTTCCAGCTGTGACCGAGGGGTCACTGGAGGGGACAAGTCAAGCTGTAGAGGTACTTGAAGAGGCTGGAAGCACACCAGGTCGACCGGAGAGGAGTCAAGCTACACAAGACCCTGGTATAGACTGGCGATGGTAACGTTGGGAGTGGTATAGAGTCTGACTCAGCAAAAGAGACTGGTGTGACAGTTGGTCATGTGCAATCGAGGAAGAAGGATACTGCAGATGAAACGTGGCCTGGGAGACAGAGGAGAAGGAACCTGAGACTTGCATCTGAAAGAAAGCTTGCACCAATAGATGAATCTTCGGAGTCTGATCTGAGTGAGCCTGAACAGAAAACAGAAGGTGCGAGACAATCCAAGAGAGCTTGAGTGCTGTGTTGGAGATATTCTCCAGAGTGGACTTATCTGTTTACAAATGCCGGCGAGAGCGAAGTCTGAGATTTTGATACTGATTGTCGAGAACTTGCTGAAAGTTCCTGGAACTAAAGCAAATGCCCTTCTGTCATTGACTGTACCTTTCCTGCCAAAGTTGAGTGGTTTACAGACTCTGATTTTGGAAGACATTGAATTCCCAAGCTTCGAAGTACTACAGTCTCCACAAGAGATTGCAGCACTGAGAGCTGAACTGTTACAATGAATAATTGAGGAGATTGGCTCTTTGAACTGTAAATAATTTGCTTGAAAGAAGATAACTGAGGCCCAAGTGGAAAAATAATAAAGATAGGGACTTTTCCATCTAGAAGAAGAAAGAGGGCTAGGGAAGTCTTCCAAGCTGTGTAAATAATGTTCAAAAGACTGTGAAAAGAGTTTCCAAGGTTTCAAAAAAAGAAGTTGCTCGAGAGAATTTGTTACTCGTGAATAAGAGGCTGAGAAAAGAGACTGTGTATGTTGATCCTCTAACAAGTTGTAATCCGAGCAGTTTTGAAAATTTTGTCTGGAAATTCAAATTGTCGGCCCAAATGAATTATAGGTACACTCATTGTAGGGGTAATCATAGTAATATCTGTAGTCATCACCGAGTCCATTTTAAGCGCACACAAGGGTGAGGAATATGGAGTGGGGGTACATGGGACATCCACACCTACCACTGCTGACTCCAAAGAGGGTACATTAGGATCTGAAAAAGGCTTAATAGAACAAACTAGTCACTTTCTGCATGTAGATTTGTCCAAAGGTGGTTACACGCTGAATGCTTATGCTAAGCTGTTGTATGAGTATGTTGATACTATGGAAGTGAGAAACTGTTATGTGTGCATGCAATTTCCTGCTCGGTTGAAGAGGGGCATTCAATATCACCACTTACCCTTGACCTATGGTATTAGTTGTAGTTTTGTATGTTTTATGGAAAAGGCCATTACAAGTACTACTTTTCAAATTATGATGTAGTACTCTGAGATACCAGTCTATAAACATCTGAACAAAGCAAATAGAGAGAATGGAGAATTATTTTACACCCACAGTAACCTTAGACACTGCTTATGCACATAGACTTAACCTAACTTGCATATTAACCGACATAGAAAAGAGAATCATAGACCAAGTAGAAGATAGATGTAGGGGATTCGTTGTTAAGTCTGATAACAAGGACACGAATTCTGAATGGACCAAGGAAGAACTAGCTCACAAGGCTAAGTTCTGGTCCTATAGCATAAGATTGAAAACAACAAGGCAAGCTTTGCATACTTCAAGTACAGAGCCGGTATGATACTGTATTTGTGGGACAAAGTGTGTGTGACCATATCTTTCTAGTTAATGGTCCATGGAAAACATTTCTGCAAGTGGAAGTTCGAATGATACCAGGAGTGTATTTTGTGTGTGGAAAGAATGTGTATGTTCGGTTACCGAGCAAATGGTATGGCACTTGTTATGTGGCAGTTGTTTTTCCAAAGATATATCATGTGGAGGTTCTGAAGGGTTTGGAAGGAAGTCGAACAGTAGGGAGAAACGTGGACTGAGTGCTAGTGAAGTTGTGGGAAATATGTTTGGAGCTCTGCTACCTAGCCCAGGAGTGGTATTGAATGACATCAAAGTTAGAAAACTGTCTTCCATCGTAGATAAGTTGTCTGTCAATACAGCTCAGTCTTTGCGACTCATAGACGCGGAAATGGTCTTGATAAGGGCGATGGTGATGAAAAACAGTCTTTTGTTATTAGCAAAAGAGGGTGGAGTCTGTCAAATGCTGAAGGTTTAACAGTGTTGTACTTATATCCCTGATCAAATTAAAGATCCGAAGGGATATATTAATAACATCACTGATATCATGAGATACAGGATTTGGCAGCTGAAGGAGTCTGGGATGAGGTTGGAAAAGGATTTGGCGCAGTTGCAAAATGGTTTGCAAACCTATGTGGAATCTTTGGATACATCTTGAAGCCAATCATAATTGTTGTGATCTGTATTATCATCTTGATAGGGATGATAAGGGCATACAAATGGCACAAGGCAAGACAAATGGAGACAAAGAGAGAGAAGAGTGGAAAGACTGCAGGACAGTCATTATAGCAATTTGAAGTGACTGGAGGATTCCAGGCTGAGAAGATTAGCTATGACATCTGTTTAGATCGGGCTACTCTGCAGGGATTTCGTAATGTTTTGTGATGACAACGTCATCAGAGGGGGGAACTGATTAAGCGGAAATTTCAGTTTAATTGTAGGGGTGCATCATAATCATGTTTAGAGTGCACGCGCAGGTGTGAGAGAGACCTCTCAGCATTAATCAGGAGTGCCTGGTAAAGGGCTTATTAATTCTGCATAGCGCATTGCTCATTTCACTACTTTTTAAAAGGGGAATTGCTTTTAAAACTCGATCGTCGTCTTGTTGTTTTATCCTTGTAGCATCATAGCACTAATCAGGAGCGCCTGGTAAAGGGCTCCTTTAAAAAAGAAAAATAACTGCATATCGTATTGCTCATCTCACTGCCTACAAAAGGAATTGCTTTTATAAAATCACGTTCGCCGTATTGCTGCTTCTAACATTATAGGCCTGTCACAATAAATCACTCTGCACTTGTATTTGATAGTACTTACTTTAAGTGCTTTCCCCGGTCCACCGCCGATTGTTCGGTTTGAGTGGAGGGAAACTCAGGCACTACAGGAAGCAATCAGGACTTCCGGCGCACCCAGGCAAGCCAGCTGATCTGCAGCTGACCTTTCCCTCCCCTACATAACTGGGATGCCATTTGCCTCGCGCAGCGGACGCGCGCAGGTGTGAGAGAGACCTCTCAGCATTAATCAGGAGTGCCTGGTAAAGGGCTTATTAATTCTGCATAGCGCATTGCTCATTTCACTACTTTTTAAAAGGGGAATTGCTTTTAAAACTCGATCGTCGTCTTGTTGTTTTATCCTTGTAGCATCATAGCACTAATCAGGAGCGCCTGGTAAAGGGCTCCTTTAAAAAAAGAAAAATAACTGCATATCATATTACTCATCTCACTGCCTACAAAAGGAATTGCTTTTATAAAATCACGTTCGCCGTATTGCTGCTTCTAACATTATAGGCCTGTCACAATAAATCACTCTGCACTTGTATTTGATAGTACTTACTTTAAGTGCTTTCCCCGGTCCACCGCCGATTGTTCGGTTTGAGTGGAGGGAAACTCAGGCACTACAGGAAGCAATTAGGACTTCCGGCGCACCCAGGCAAGCCAGCTGATCTGCAGCTGACCTTTCCCCTCCCCTACATAACTGGGATGCCATTTGCCTCGCGCAGCGGACGCGCGCAGGTGTGAGAGAGACCTCTCAGCATTAATCAGGAGTGCCTGGTAAAGGGCTTATTAATTCTGCATAGCGCATTGCTCATTTCACTACTTTTTAAAAGGGGAATTGCTTTTAAAACTCGATCGTCGTCTTGTTGTTTTATCCTTGTAGCATCATAGCACTAATCAGGAGCGCCTGGTAAAGGGCTCCTTTAAAAAAGAAAAATAACTGCATATCGTATTGCTCATCTCACTGCCTACAAAAGGAATTGCTTTTATAAAATCACGTTCGCCGTATTGCTGCTTCTAACATTATAGGCCTGTCACAATAAATCACTCTGCACTTGTATTTGATAGTACTTACTTTAAGTGCTTTCCCGGTCCACCGCCGATTGTTCGGTTTGAGTGGAGGGAAACTCAGGCACTACAGGAAGCAATTAGGACTTCCGGCGCACCCAGGCAAGCCAGCTGATCTGCAGCTGACCTTTCCCCTCCCCTACATAACTGGGATGCCATTTGCCTCGCGCAGCGGACGCGCGCAGCGGGCGCGCGCGCCGGCGCGCCGAAGGCGCGCCAAAGGCAAGCCCGTCTGCGCCCGTCCGCAGCCGGCCGGGGCCAGGGGCCACTCACCCTGCCCGAATTCCTCCAGACTCTAGGAGTTACAGCCCCAAATCCCTCTACAAGCTGAGAAGTCCCACCCCGGCCAGCTGCCAATATGCTTGGGATATGGCAGATAAACATACTTCCTGCACCCATTGTGGATTTCAGTATCAGCCCACTTTGGGCAGGAAAAATATTCAGCGCACCATGTACCTCCTAAATTGCAGGTCACTCCCTAAACACTCTACAGAAATCGCCATCCTCTTAGAGGAACTCAAGCCAGATGTTCTTTTTTTGACAGAGACCTGGCTCCATGCTGAGTCAGAACCAGACCTCGTTCAGACCCTTCCCCGGGGCTACCATATACAGCGAGCGGACCGTAAGGAGGGCAGAGGAGGAGGCTTAGCGATCATCTTTAAGGATTGCTATGAGTGCCGTCACTCCCCAAATTTGATACCAGATTGTGAAAGTCTCCCCTTCGCCATTGATTTCTCCCCCACAACCACCTTTTCCGGCCTACTCATATATCGCCCACCGGGGGCCATAGGAGAATTTTTAAATACCCTTCCCTCCATTTTAGCTGACACGGCTTGCAGGCCTTCTAACTACACTCTTTTATGGGATCTTAATATTCATTTTGATGATGCTACCGACCATCTCGCATCAGAAACAACCATGAGCCTCGCCGCACTGCAATTTAACCAACTGGTCTGCAGCCCCACCCACATCAAAGGTCACTTATTAGACCCTGTCTTTAGTAACTGCATGGACCTCACAGTCGGAACACCCTCCCCGCTTCCATGGTCGGATCATTCACTGATCCCGATCACTTGGACCACCCCTGACTCTGACATCCCCACAAATCTCACGACACGAAAAACACGGAACTGGTCCAGACTTCCTCTGGACCGTTGGTTGTCAACTCTTGAAACCTCCAGGCCACCCAAAACCCTAATCCCGTTTTAGCTAATGAGGAATTCAATACCTGGATCCTTAACTCTCTGGACTCTGTACTCCCCACAAAAAACCTAGCAACAAAGCGCTGCACCGTAACAGCACCTTGGTACTCCACCACTCTACGGGAAATGAAACGAAGCTGTAAAAAACTTGAGAGGAAGTGGCGATTAGACTACTCCCCTTCTAAGAAATCTGCTTACAGGGATGCAATAAAAAATTATAAGAACAAAATTAAATCCGCCCAATCAATCTTCTTTGAGGAAAAAATCAAAGCAGCTGCCTCCAAACCAAAAGAAATATATCAAATTGCCAAATCTATTCTTAAACTCCCAGAAAAGTCACCAAATATGAATAACGCACAAACCTGCTGTAATAACCTAGCAGAGTCTTTTTCCAAAAAATACTAACAATATACACTTCCTTCCCGCCCCCTCCAACAGACATAACACTCGACCAGCCCTTAAATATGGCCCCTCCTTCCTTAGTTACCCTGGGCACTTTTCCCCCACTGGACCCCTTTAGATTGGATCTTATCATGCATCAGGTGAAATCTGGCTCTCCTCTAGACCCGGCGCCCCGCATGCCTTGCTGCCAGCGATCAGCAACATTCTCCCCACTACACTTGACCTGCTTAATGCCTCCTTGTCCTCGGGCACAGTTCCGCCACCCTGGCAATGCGCCATGGTCAAGGCCCTCTTGAAAAACCCAATCTGGATCAGGAGGACCCCAGTAATTATCGGCCGATCTCTTTACTGCCATGGCTGTGCAAGGTCCTGGAGAAACATGTCAACACTATTCTGACAGATTTTCTGGAGAGCAACCATCTGCTCGATCTCTCTCAGACGGGTTTCCGGCCCATGCACGGGACCGAAACCGCACTCCTTGCAGTAACTGAAGAAGCCAGAATGATCTTGGACCAAGGGGGTGCGGCAGCAATCATTCTCTTAGATCTAAGCGCCGCATTTGACACTGTAAACCACGAAATACTAATACAACGACTCTCCAAATTGGGAGTAACAGGAAATGCCATCAAGTGGTTCAAGTCATTTCTGGCAGACTGCAGTTTTCAGGTTTTCGAGGGCGAAATCACCTCCCCCAGCAAACCTCTCGGCTGTGGGGTGCCTCAGGGCTCCTCCCTGAGCCCCACGCTGTTTAACATATATATGAGCCCCCTAGCTGAAATTGTCCGTCCGTTCGGCATAAAAATCATCACCTATGCCGACGACACTCAGCTAGTAGTGGCTCTCAATCGGCCTAACATAGCCCATAACAACTTGAGTGAATGCTTGGAGGAGGTGGTTAAATGGATGACAGCATCCTGCCTAAAGCTGAACGGAGACAAGACGGAGCTTATGCTCCTAGGCAATGCTCCCAAGTACATTATGAATCCACTATGGCCATCTTGTCTTGGTCCTGCCCCAGTGCCCAAGGACACGATCAAGAGCCTGGGTATATGGCTGGATAACACCCTCAGCTTCAATCACCAAGCAACCAAACTCGCGGCCACTTGCTATGGTCTACTGAGGCTGCTTCGGAAGGTTCTCCCCTTACTTCCATTCCAGGCGAGACAGATCATGGTCCAGGGCCTTATTCTGTCACGCCTGGACTTCGGAAATGCCCTCTATCTGGGAGCCCCACAATCCACTCTGAATAAGCTTCAGGTCATTCAAAACTGCGCCGCTCGAACGCTTCTTCAGACTCCCCGTCGATCTCCTATCAGTCCTGGGCTTAGAAGCCTACATTGGCTCCCAGTCCGGGAGAGAATTAAATTCAAGGCCCTCTGTATCACCCACAGGGCCTTCTGGAAGACAGGCCCCGCCATAAATCAACCGCTGATCACTCCCTACCGGCCGATTAGACAGCTTAGGTCATCCTCCTCTCTTCTTGCCAAAGTACCCAGGATAAAAAGAACTAGATGTGGTGGCCGCTCGTTTTCGTACAACGCGGCCAAACTATGGAATGCTCTCCCCCCGCATCTGCGATCGGAGTCTAATATACTCTCATTCCGTAAGCTCCTCAAGACTTTTCTGTTTCAATAAACCCGGACAGCCCCAAGTGTCTTTCATGCCCGTATTGTCCGCAGCGCTAGGACGCCTAAGGGTAGCTATCGCGCTCAACAAATTGTCATTCATTCACCCACATATAATCACTTTTTGTATTGACGTGAAGTGTTAGAATTTTTAAAATGTATTAACATGAATATGTGGTGTGTATTAGGCCATTGACAAGTAACATGGAGAATTAACATAGAAAATGAATGTAACTAGGAGGAAACATTGACATGAAGAACTCGTGTTGTGCAACTGACACTTATTCACGCTTTAAATGTGTTCACTAATTACGTTATTCTATAAATAGGTAATTGCATTCGTTGACATTGCATTAGTGCTATATGAATTCATGAAGTTCGTATGATGTTTCTCTTGTGTTAGCTAAATTACGTAGGACTGAAATGCTAGTCCCTGAAACTCTTGCTTTAGGACTAACAGTTTGAATTTCATGCATGCTGTGGAATCTGTTCTTTCTCACATTTGTGTTGCAGGTGAAGAAGCGCTCATTTAGATAGAATAATGACTTTGTTTTACTAGTCAGGCAAGGAGAAAAGAAGCTACAATCGAGTGGTTTGAGTCGATAAAGGAAGGTTGTTGTGCTTCACACAGGAGAAGGCCTGAGAACCATGATGATTGAGGGGCTTTCAGGGCGAGTCGCCTGCCGTTTTGCCTGCTGCCAATAAACTGTTATATCAATCCCGCACAGATGCAAGCTCGCATGGAGTCTTTCATCACCACACTGGAAGAAGTATTAATCGAATATGAACATCACAATGTGATCGTTGCCGGCGATTATAATACAAGAGGCTTGGAAAGGGCTCTAGGTGTGTTAAGCAATGGTTACAAGGCTGGCCATTTGCTCTCTCTTCTTAAAAATCTTAAACTTTACTCGACTCACCACACAAAGAAATTATGCTCCCTCTCGTGGTGCCCTAAACCGACCTTTAGGAACATATCCACAATTGACTATATTCTAACGAACGAGAAGTTGGTCAACAAGCTGAGATATTTCACGGTCGACGATAGAGGGGAAGTGACCATAGGCCTCTATGCACAACTTTTCACCAGGGAATGAAATCTGCAGACCTTCAGAAAGTAATTGGTGAACGCACGGGCTATGAGCGCTTCAGAGTCCTCAAAAGAATAAAATGGACAACCAATCTCGGAACCAAATTGCAGGAGTGGGCAACAACGTGGGAAGCATGTCCGATGATAGGTTCCCCATCGAGGGTGACAGAACACTGGAAAGCCCTGACAGATGATTCATGACAGTAACTGGGGGAAAACCAATGCAAAAAATGAGTCCCAGCACAGAATCACCCCCCCCCGAACCATGATCACCGAAATGCCTGATTCAATGCCAATGCGCCGTCAGGAAGCACTCAAGGAAAAAAAGAAAAGAGGAACATTGCCAGAAATGCCCCCCATAGCCACACTGAGGACAGCATACAGAAAGAAAGTAGGTGAGTACAAGAGAAAGGTCACTGAACAGAAATGGCTCAAAGTATTCTCCTTGATAAAGGAAAAGAACAACGCCAAACTATGGAGATACATCAATTGTCTGACCTCCCAAAACCAGAGAAAGGAGAATAGTATCGCATGCAATGAGTGGGAAGCATATGTAAAAGGACTATTCTCGAGAGACTCACCAGCTGCTGAGTCTTTTACCTCCAAAAAGACCCTGGAAGCAGGCCACGAAATGGAACTCGGAAGGAGAGATAACGAGGATGATCAGGACAATGAGAAACAACGGGGCTCCAGGTCCCAACGGTATTCCCGCTCCGGCATTTAAATTAGCTCAAGCATTCATTGCCTCAATTCTGACCCCATTATACAAATCCACTTACACGACGGCAACAATACCGCAATCATGGAACCGATCAACTATTTTTCCCATCCATTTAAAAGGCGATCATTCTAATTCTCCCAATTATAGGCTAGTTGCCCTGCTCGACGTAGAAGCCAAGGCCTATGAGAGACTTTTACTGAAAGAATTGGAGGAATGGGCAAACAAAAACAGAATTCTCCCATTCCACCAGACTGAGTTCAGGGCAAACAGCTCAACAATGGACAACATCATGGCCCTGGCCTACCTCTTTAAACAAGCAGACAAAGACATACATCTGCCGCTGTTCTGCTGCTTCATAGACTACGGCACGGCCTTTGATAGAGTTGATAGCGGTAGACTTTGGGGAAAACTGACAGCCTGGGGGATCCCACTGAAGCTTCTGAAAGCAATTATAGCACTCTTTGAGGGTAGTTGGGTCTAGGTCAAAATAAGCCCCACAGCCTTATCATCAAGAATCGAAACCAACAACGGACTGAAGCAGGGATGCGCCCTGACCCCACTATTATTCAATCTTTACACTGAAGACATGGGGAATGTCCTGAAAGAAGCCAGTTTAGTGCCCCCGAGACTGGGCAAGGCTAAACTCGCAATCCTCCAGTACGCTGATGATACAGTAGTAATGGACCACACCTGGGTGGGCCTCAAAAGAGCTGTAAAGGAACTTGGAAAGTACATTAAGGAAAACTGCCTGATAGTTAATCAGAGCAAAACAAAGATAATGGTATTCAGTAAACATCCCCACAAAAAACAAACTTCTTGGAAACTGGGAGACCATCAAATAGGGACAACAGATGCCTATAATTATCTCGGGGTTTGGCTATCTGAAAGAGCCACTATCTGAAATTAGCTCCTTGCTCAATGGCAAAAAGGATTTCCCAATAAAAAGGTCAACAGCCTGAATTATGGGACCAAGCACCAAGCAGACGGAGCGCTCGAGGGAGGGGGAAGGCAAGGAGGGCGGGTGCAGATTTTAGTTGGTTTTACTGTAAACACTTTAACAAAAATCGAACGGTCAATAAAATTATTTACTTACTTGCAGGGGAACCACAGACAAATTGTATCGAAGAAGGTACACCATTGATTAGTGGAAAATTTCCTTCAGGACTGTACCCAGGGTGAATGGCATGATCTGAAGTGCACCATGGGAGTGCCACCTGAGAATAATTGTATGTTGGAATGGGATAGTGCACCACTTCTTTCTTGCCTTTAGAGAGAGAGAGCATCTTAGAACGAGCTCTGTATTTGGTAACTTTATGCTACTTGACCCAGTGATCATGGGAAACTTCTTAGGAAGACTCCACCTGCTGACATCTTTTAACCTTCCTTCTGAAAATGCTTATTTAGGGATGTTACTTTAGTGTAGAATAGGGATAGATTTAATGCTTTTTACCCACCAACCCTCGATGCAGAGAAACTTGGGGGCAATAATTCAAGAACGGCGTTAAAATTATCGCCGCTTTAGCGGCAGAAAACTGTTGCTAAAGGGGCGATAATGGGCTTGATAATATGCCCTTGAGAATTCCAATAGAAGCCCATGTTGACCCCAGAACATGGCTTCTATTGGAATTCTCAAGGGCATATTATCAAGCCCATTATCGCCGCTTTAGCGGCAGTTTTCTGCCGCTAAAGCGGCGATAATTTTAACGACGTTTCTTGATAATATGCCCCTTGGACTCTTGCTTCCTGATTTTCTGTATTCTTTTTAAAATAATTGTGCTGCTTATGCTGCACCGTCTAAAATGGATGCGCAGATTAGGCTTTATGCTGATTCCTCTGCATTTCTATACACTTGTGTTGAGGTGTCTCTATATTCAGTTATTTTTGCCTTTGTAATAAATTAACTAACCTTAAGTAGTTGTCTGTGGGTTATTATGTAGCCAAAGAAATTATTGAGTAAATGATCTATTTCCTAATGACTTCTCTCTCCTTTACACTTTACAAAAAAGAACCATCTGAGTGTGACTCTAGAACAGTCTAGAACTTATGGGCCCTGCCCTTTTAGCGGTGAGACTCCTCAGTACCGCCCTATGGCAGCTGCTTTTCCCTGACCAGGGCCTCAATGAGAAATAGCTGGCAGACAGCTAACCAGTCCCAACTTGCACAGACTCAAATTGGTCCATGGGTACAATCCAGTAAAAGCTAAATCAACTGGCTGAAAAACCAAGTTCTACACAATTTTTAATTTTTAATGCTTGAATATTAAATCCATTCAGAACCATATGATAATATCCAACAGAAAGATCAATGTTCCTTTATAATACATCTTCTCTAATGTCTTTCCTCTTCAATAGATTCCAGTATCACAAATGACCCAATGAATTTCAGGCAAACAAAACCCTTTATCAAGGGTACATATAAACAAAACAATGAACAATCTATCTAATTATGCAGAATAGTGGGACCCAGTACACCACACCACATGAACAGATATATGTGATTCAAAGAAGAACAATCCAGCGGCAGACTGTATAGGCTGCACCTCAATCTCCAGTCACCACAAGTATAGTGTCCTGTGCACAATTCTTCCGGCACCTGCCGCTGTTTCGTGCCACTAGCCAACAGATCCGAAGCTTGATATATACAACTATGGAGCGCGCTGCGTATTCAATTACATCTTTACAAACGTTCAATGTCATCATTTCATGCTGCTTTTTGTCAGTGGTGCTGTCGGCATTGCGTTTGTAAAGATCTAATGGAGTACACAGCGTGCTCCATAGTTGTGTGTCTCAGTCTTCTCTCAGTACACTGAGCTCGCTGAAGCAAACACCAAGGAGAAGGACCAGGAAGAACCGCATGAGGAGGAGGGTCAAAATAAGTAAGTTGCTGCTGGGACAAATGCCCTGAAGAAGTTCCAGGAGTGTATGGAACGAAACACGTTGGCTGATTTTTAATGTTTATACTGAAGAATAATAATAAAGGAGATAATTTGAAATCTATTCTGGAATTGGACTCTTTTCCTGGTGCACCTCCATATATGTTACAGGATATATGTGATTATAAAGAATTGCTTGAATAGGAACAGCAAGCAGAGACGTCCTTGATAATTCTGCCAGCATATGCTCAAACACTCCATAAGTGCATGTAACCACGTGTTACATTACTAGTTTAGTGACTCAAAAAAGTCATGTTTTACAGGCAGGCGAGGATAATCGAGTCAACGTGAATGAAAGAAAATACATGAAAACACATAAGGAACCAGTGATGTACCAAACTTGCTGCAGGTCTGTGATGTGAATAATAAAATTACCTGAAATCTGAAAGACGAAAAACAAAGTAAAACAGCAAAATAATACTGGCGTGCACACGCCGTGAATCTTAAAGAGTGCGAGTTTAACAGGAAGTATTTAAGCCAATGTGAACCTGGAAGTGATCAGCCAAAATGTTGTAACAAAAAAATGCTGAAATTTTACCAAAGTATACTGGCGATATGACAATCTACTGTACACACACGCGAGGTATAAATTGTTGAAAAATACCTTTTATCTGAAAACAACCCATCATGCATATAGTTAGTCCGTGTGTGAGTAGAAATGTTAAAAATACTATGAGCCCACACGTAAACCACCGAGTTTAGTTAACACATGATTCTATACGTCACTAGTACAGAGATCACAAATAGGTGCTATTCCCTGATTCACAATAATCAAACTTTAGCGATCACGTGATAAAAAGAAAAAGAAACTGAGTGTATTTCCAAGGACTATCATAAACACTACTGCAGGTGCCATCTTGGAAAAGAAAATTCTCAAAGACAAAATAAAAACAATTGGTGAATAATGAATACAAAGATGAATATTAGGTGACTACGCATGATAACAGGTAAACATAATGTCTTTTTTGAAGATGAATATTGGAGTATGCACAACTTAAAAAGTGTGAAAAATATATTTAGTGAACAGTGCACCTTGGTAAATAGAGTAAGAAAATACATAGAAAGAAAACATAGTCTTTTGTTTAAAGTGTTCATGTGGCATTTTATATGCTAACAAAACAAAAAGGAACCAGGATTACAGAACACAAAAGCAACATCAGAAATAAGAATAAGAACTCCAGCATAGCAACACATTGGAATAAACATGATCATAACATCACCCAAGAGCGTTTTCAAACTTTAGAAGTGGTATTTTTTGGGTAAAAATACTGGACACTTAACAGCCTAATTGCATGAATGATAAATTGGAATTGGCATGTTTTCTTTAATTTCATCAATTTATTTTCATTTTCTCACTATCTTTACCAAGGAGCACTGCTCGCTTCATGTGTTGTTTTCACACATTTTAAATTGTGCACACTCCAATATTCACCTTCAAAAAAGACATTATGTTTATGTTATGATGTGTTGTCACGTAATATTCATTTGTGTATGCATTATTTACTAATTGTTTATATTGTTGCTCTGAGATTTTTCTTTTCCAAGATGGCATCCACAGTAGTGCTGACGATAGTCAGTTGTTTTACTGTCATTTCTTTTTCTTATCATCATGTGATCACTAATGTTTACATTTCATGCATCAGGGAATAGCGTGGATTTGTGATCTCAGTACTAGTGACATGTAGAATCATGTGTTAACTGAACTCGGTGGTTTACTTGTGGGCTCATGCTAGTTTTACCATTTCTGGTCACACATGGATGAACTAGATGCACGATGTGTCATTTTCAGCTGAAACATATTTTTGATCAATTTACTCTGCTGACGTGAGGTACAATAGATTGTTATACTGGCAGTATAATTTGGTATAATTCCGGCAATTTTTTATTAACACATTTTGGTTGATCACTTCCAGGTTCACATTGACTTAAATACTTCTTGTTAAATGCACACTCTTAAGATTCACAACATGTGCACACCAGTATTTTTTTGGCATTTGCACTTTCTTTTTCTTCTTTCATATTCCAGGTAATTTCATTATTTAAACCACAAGACCTGTGACAGTTTAACTGGCTATATCTTGGTGCTCATTCGTCTTTCTTTTCTTGTGTGTTTTCATTTATTTTCTTTCATTCACGTTCATCCGATTATCCTCGCCGGCATGTACAATGTGGTTTGTTTGAAATCACTAAACTCGTAATGTAACACCTTTTTAAATGCAGACACTGAATGTTTGAGGTTGTTTTGGAAGAATTATTATGGAAATCTCTGCATGCAGTCCCTTTTCAAGAAATTCTTTACAATCCCTTACATCAGCTCATGTAGTGGTGTGTGCTGGGTCCACTATTCTGCATAAATAAATAGATTGTTCATTGTTTTGTTTCTAGTGCATTAGATCATTTGTCATACTGGAATCCATTAAAGAGAATAGACAAATTACAAAAGATGTATGATAAAGTAACAATGATCTTTCCACCAGAATCTGTCATATGGTTCTGAATGGATTTAATTTTCAAGAATTAAAAATGTAAAATTGTGTAGAACTTGGTCTCCCATTACAAATTGTGTAGAACTTGGTCTTCCATTCATTTAGCATTAACTGGATTGAGCTCATGGGCCTACTTGAGTCTGTGTGTCTTGGGACTGGCTAGCAGGTTTGTTGCCAGCAATTTTTCATGATCATTGGTGCTCATCTGTGCAGGGAACACACAAAGACAGCATCTTTTTTATTACATTTACAGTACATTTGATTGAGTTCATGCTCCGGTTGTCTATTTTGCTATTTGCGGATTGAACACATGAACTTTAAATCCATTAAAAGAATCTCACTACAGGATGAAAATCGCAATTATATACTGTTTCTATAAATATATGCACATAGCATGTAATCCAGCTCCAGGTAGTACCTGGTGGTAAATATCACAGCAAATCTGTGCAGCAGGTGTAATAATGCTTAACAGACCTTAGTATCATTTGCACACATTATTCCAAATGTTAACTGGTTGAAAAACACACCAGAGTCACTGCACAAAACAATATATTTGCAGTGCAGAGTTTCTGTACCTGAGAATACCACCTGAGTTTAAAAGACCTTGTTGTGGTCTTTGGGCTTGATTTAAGTCTGGTCGAACAAAAAATCTCAGATTTTTTCAGGAAATGCTATATCTGTTGGAACGTCTGCCAGCAGAATGTCCTCAACTATATTACTTTTATGGTGATGAATATTCCTCCAGCAGATTTTCTTTCAGATTTAGTATGTCTTATGTATATCAGAGGGTTTGCTGTTACCGATTAACTCCAATTAAGGGTTTGAGGGACTGTTCTGCAGGATAGAAGATAAAGGAGGCCACCACATGTTTCAAGGACAAAATTAATGTAGTTGTCTTTCCTGTATTAAATATTTGTAGTGTGGTCCTCGTCTTGAGATACCCATACACTTTTTAGACATCTGTAGGGAAAAATGATGTAAAACCATTCCAAAAGCATAATTCCCCAAATAATGCATTACCTATAGCTTTTTTGCCAGAACAACAGAGCTATTCCATCAATTTTACTTGAATGTGGAGGTTTGTGAAAACTGGTTGCTCCCGGATACATGACGGATTGGTACTAGAAGAAACCTCAGTATTCCTGACTCTATGTAGAGAGTTTGTAAAGTCTATAGGTGCTGGTCAGTGGCTATTAAAAATAGATGGAGTCCTTTCCTTAGTATCAGCTATATGACCATGAATTAGACTCAATAAAGGCCAAACAGTTGCCCTTCACACAATTATCAACCTGCTGCTTGCAGTGTGAAGCAGACTTGAAGCAGCGATGTTCTGTCTTAACCTACTGCGCTGCAAATTTAATGAAGCTGTATATATTCCTAAATAATGTTAACTACTGTCATGACCTTCTACGGCATCTGTGGAAGGCAGTATATCAATTTTAAACATCAATAAATAGTGGGGAATATGAAGCAACACACAGTGTACAGCACATGAAGCACCCCCATTTTAAGCATTTTTCAAACACCTATCATGATTTATGGTAAGACCGCTTTTTGCTGGTAATAGTGGGAAGTGGCTGGGACAGTTAGTGCTTATATAAGGAAGCAGTGTGTTTGCTTCTGTAGCAGCAGGACATGCTGAGAGTTTTCCAACCAGTGTTGCTTCTACCTGTTCTGGGCAATGTGAAGCCTCTTGGTGAAGTGAGGCCTAGAGTTTAGAGATCTGTAAGTACATGTGCTATTTAAATAATAAGTCAGAGGAGTTCTTTTTAGAAAAAAGAAAAAACGTATACTAGGAATGTCATTGGATGAGAAAGAGGGCAGTACTTTTTCTGACTGGTCAACTGTGGGATGAATTTTTCTATACAATGCCATCACCTGTCTCCTATCTATTTGTATGTGTCAACAAAGAGAAATATAACATCTAAAAGGAAGCATTTGCCTTTTGACTCCTCTTTAGATGATCAGAGAAGGAGGGGGTCCAGCCAGGAGTCGTTCTAGATGATCTGAGGTGTGATGGAAGCAGACAAAGAAGGAAGCTTTGTCGTCCTAAGGGCTTCAGACCCTTTTACAAGTGGCTGTTACCAGTGCCTTAAAGGAGGAAAGTAGTAGAAGGAGTAATAAAGAATAAAGAGTGATGATTAATTTCACCCTTGTTTATAGTCAGAGTCAAGCTCTGTGGTATACGGAAAATATATACACAGAAAGAAAATCTGTCAAGTCCTGTAAAATGTTAGAGGGAAGATGAGAACGGTCTGTTTCCATAGTGCATAAGGCCTTCAAATGTATCCGTGCAACTACATGATAAAATAAAAGATTTGATTATGAGACACTAGAAAGATTAGAATGAAATGAATATTTTAGGGTTCCTACATAAAACAAATATGCGGGAAGGCACAGAAAATTATTTGCTTCATTATCTAAAGCTTGATGCGATGTTAGCCACTTTAATTGGTCATACATCAGTATATCCAGAGGACTGTACTTCTGAAGATCCAGTGGACAAAAGGATTGAGAAAGCCATGAAAAAAGTATTTGAGTGCTGATTAAAAGAACAGAAACATATGCGACTTATAATGCACAATAATTAGGGAAAACGTGGTTGTTCTAAGGCAGGAAGGAGAAATATATTTGGACTTTTTAATCAAAATGGAACACCAGGACGGATTTGTGTCAGACATTTCATGTGACTGAATTAAATATTCAGCATTGGTAATAGGGGCTTCAGTACCGGCCTTGCAATACAAACAAAGGTTTTCTTCAAGATATTATAAGGACAAGTATTTCTACAACAGCAAATATTCTTGCAGGGATTGTCAGCCTAAAAAGAAAGAGAACAAAGCAGACTCCTGAGTCTTCAGACCAGCTCAGAAGCAGCAAAAATCCAAAATATCAAAAAGGGAGACTCTTCCTGAAGGAGGCAATTTTCATAATTTCCAGGTTGTTTAGGAAAAGAATGTGACTTATCAGTGAGTTCTGAATGTCATTCACAGAGGCTAAGTGATAGAAATTGAATCCAAGCCTCCAAATTCAGGAAGCATCTTTACTCCTATGCCAACAAACAAGTGTAAGGCCTTCGCTTTGATGAATGGAATTTTTGCTCTTGTATGGAAGAATGTTATCATTCCAGTACTCAGGAAAGAGAGAGGGTAAGTTTTCTACTCAATTCTCCTTCTGGTGGAGAAAATATAAGGAGGTTACAGACCAGTCCTGGATCTGAAGAAAATCAATCAGTGGATAAAGACCATTCACTTTAAAATGGATAGTCTTCAGAAGGTCATCTCAGTGGTCATTCCAGAAGATGTCATGGTGACAACAGACTTGCAGGACGCCTACCCTCACCTTTTAAAAAAAAATATCTGCGATTTGCAATCTAAGACTGGCATTATCAGTTTTCAGTACTTTCATTTGGACTAAAATCAGCACCAAGAGTCTTTACAAAAGTCCTGCCACTTCTTCTAGGTATCCTTCACCAAAGAGGTATTGTTTTTCAACCTTATTTGGACAACTAGTGCATGATAAATCCTGTGAACAGGTCATTAAAGAGAAGGACAAAATCATTCCTGATAAACTGGGACAAATTTCAACTGACTCCATCTCAGAATCTGGATTATATTGGGGCAATATTCCAGAAAGATATAGGCATTATCCCTCTACTGCCCAGAAGATGGCCAACAGGAACCCTGGTCCTCCGGCCACCCACAGATACTCCACTGCAGATCTCCGCGCCCTGGACTCCGCAACAACTGCTGCCTTGCATCTACTCGCTCCACAGCAGGACTGTTCACCTGCCACCGCTGCCTCTTTACCTGCAACGTAGGACCTCCCGCTCTCACAGAAACCTGCGCTACACCCACTCTGCCAACTGAGACCACCCCTGAACTACTCCAGTGCCTCCTGATCAATGCCAGATCTCTCTGCAAACACTCCACCTAAGTCTGGGACACCATATTCACCCTCACCACCAATATGACCTTCATCACAGAGACTTGGCTCACCCCTCAGCCCACGACATCGCCACTGCAATGCCCAATAGCTAAAAGATGACACACCGGGACCACACCAACAAGCACGGAGGAGGCATCACCATCATCCGCAAAGAAACAATCCCCTGCCCCACCACTGAAGACGACACCACACCGATCATGGAACACCTCAGTTTCCAACTGCACACCGATGACAAAGCAACCAAAGGCACCCCTCATACAGACCCCCCAGGACCAATGACACAGGCCTCTAATGCCATCACGGAACATTATCACCCCGTTTGCCATCGAGTCCAAGCACTACATCACTTCAACTTCCACCTGGATGATCCCACAGACACTAACTCCACCAACCTCCTGGAACAAATGGACAATATCGGCATCACCCAGCTGGTTACAAACCCCACACACAGAGCAGGACACAAACTGGACCCTAACATCACATGCAGCAACAGTTAAATACAGCCATGACATAGAACTCCCCTGGATCGACCATTCCATCGTCCACTTCACCATCGCAGGATCATTGCACACCGCCTCCAACCTCCCCAACACCTCCTTCCACTGCTGGAGAAAAGTTACACAGACCTCATAGATGAACACTCTCAAAACCACCCAGCCCAACACTGCAACCAATCTGGAACAAGCAGTTCAGAACTTCAGCACCTGGACTACCCATGTCGCAGACCTTGTTGCCGCCATCAAACCAGCCAAAACCCTCAAATCCACCAAACAAGCCAGCTGTTACACACCAGAACTCTGTACAATGGCACGCAGCTGCAACATCTGGAGAGATGGCGCACCCGCAGAGACGCTACAAATTGAGCCACCTTCAAGTCAGCCCTCAACGAATACCACCGAAGACTCAAAGATGCAAAAGAGGATGCCTCACAGACCTCATTGAGGCAAGCACCAGCCACACCAAGGAACTTTTCACCATCGTCAGAGAGTTCTTCTACCCAACAGCCACGAGAGCACGATTCCCACTTCATAGGAACTCTACAGCACTCTAGCGAATCACTTCCACAACAAGATATCCACCATCTACAAGAACTTCAAGCTCCAACCCACCAAAATCCTCAGCCTCCTCACTCCAACGGAAGTCTCCACAGGAAGCCTCTACAGCAACTGACACCTCTAAAGGACCCTTGAGCCCCAACCCACCAATCTCCTCAGCCTCCTCACTTCAACGGAAGCCTCGGCCGACCAGCATGGGAACAGCTCACCACACCAAACATCACCGCCATCATGAACTTCACCCACTCGGAGCACCCACGGTTCCCTGCCCCCACCGCCTATTCAACCTAGGAAGCAAGGAGATCAGTCACCAACTCACAACCATCCTCAATGCATCCCCACGCTTAGAAACATGCAGAAGTCAGACCTCTCCTCAAGAAACTCTCTGCCGACCCAAGCAAACTCCATAACTACTGCCCTATCTCGCTGCTCCTGTTCCCCGACAAAATACTGGAGAAGGCCATCAAATGGCAGCTCACAAAACACCTGGAGAGAAACAACCTGCTAGATGCCTCCCAATCCAGTTTCCGCACCAACCACAGCACCAAGACTGCTCTGATCACCGTCACAGACGACATCTGCACCCTACTCGAGAGGGAAAAATCGTCCTCCACCTCTTCGACCTCTCCGCAGCCTTCAACACTGTATCCCACCACACACTCCTCAAGAGAATGCACCAGATCGGGATCAAGGGAGCTGCACTCAGGTGGATTGCATCATTTCTCAAAGGATGAATGCAGAGAATCTGTCTATCGCCCTTCACCTCGGAACCCATGAGCACCATCTGCGGAGTCCCTCAAGGTACATCCCTCAGCCCCACCCTCTTCACCACCAACATGACGCCTCTAGCCAACATCATCAGAACCCACGACCTCAACATCATATCCTATGCCAACGATACCCAGCTCATCCTCTTGCTCTCAGCAGACCCCACAACCACCAAGAACAGCTTTCACAACTGCATAAAGAGTGTCGCAGACTGGATGAAGGACAACTGTCTGAAGCTCAACAGTGACATGACAGAAGTGCTGATCTTTGGTAACCAAGCTTGTCCGGAACAACCGCTGGTGGCCCGCCGAACTCTGACCCACTCCCACACCAAAAGTCCACGCCCATAACCACGGCATTATCCTTGACTGGAAACTCACCATGAAACGACAAATCAACACAGTCTCCTCCGCTTGTTTCCACACTCTCCACGTGCTCTGAAGAATCTTCAAATGGTTCCCCATTAGCACGAGAAAAACGGTCATGCAAGCCTTAATAACTAGCCGGCTGGACTACAGCAGCGCACTGTATGCAGGAACCACCACCGAACTCCAGATGGTACAGAACTTAGTGGACAGCTTATCCTCAACCTGCCCAAACAGACATATATCACCCAACACCTTAGGAACCTCCACTGGCTCCCCGCCCATAAAAGATGCCAGTTCAAGTTGTACACATATGCCTGTAAAGCCCTCCACAACAAGGACCAGCATACACGCCTGAACGTCTACCAACCATCAAAAAACACACATCCGCTGTAGCCACAGCAGAGGTTGCTCCTTCTCCCACCTTGCTGCCGAGTCCTGGTACGTCCTCCTTCTCCACCTCTGAACAGCACTCAACTAAGCCCAGCAACCCAGCGCCTGAATATCCTCACGGTGATAAGCTGTGCTTTACAAGTACCTATTGACGGAATATGACCAATTTGCTGAAGGAGAAAGATCCAACTGCCAGAGAATGATTGAGGATTCAAGGTACATACTGCCAGAAAAGTAGGACGATCTTTCTCCTTTCTTGCCCCATCATCTTGGAACAAAATTCCTATCCATCTGCGAAATGTCCCTGATCACAACTCTTTTCGCAAACGGCTGAAGACATGGCTTTTTGACATCTGAGCCACTTCACTTCCTTTCAGAGCTGTCTGCTAGCACCATGAGACTTTCGAGTGATGTGTGTGCTGTACAAATGCCCCCTGATTTGATTTGATTTGAAGGTGATATGTCAGCATCCATATTTCTGATGCCCTGGGCCAGGTTCCATCTATATATTTTTGTCAGTCAGTTGCTAAAAATATCTTTAGATCTCTGCAGATTCTAAACCAAATTGGAGTTGACAAGTCAAGTCAGGCAGGAGTTATTATGGTAGTTGAATTCTGTACATCTCTCAAAAAGGATGCAATTGTCACTTCCCAAATGATAACAATGGATGCTAGCAAGACAGGATGGGGAGCCTAGATGGAGTAAGGGACTTTACAGTCAAAATGGTCTTAGGTGAAGAAGAGATCATCTAACGGGAGAGAGAGGAAAGCAATATGTCTAGCCCTTCTTCACTTTGCTCCTTGCCTAGAAAAGAAATCAATACTCATAAGAATGGACAATGTATCTGAAAAAGCCTATGTAAATAAGCAGGGAAGCACAAGTTCATGATCTCTTCTACATTGTGCAACTCAGATTTTCCAATAGGCAGAAGTTCACCTTGAGAGATTGACAGTGATTCACATTAAGGGGGTTCAGATTGAGAAAGTGATCAGTTAAGCAGAATATTTCCTTCAACTCAGAATTAATAATTGAATCTTATGATTTTGGCACAGATATATCATAAATGGGGAATCAACTTTTTTAGTTGCAGAACATCAGAATGTTCTTCTACCCATTTTCTGTTCAAGAGAGAAGGAGGACAAGGCATGGAATAATAATTTTCTTTTCCTGTGCATGACCTCAGCGAATTTTGTGGGCATTTCCTCCATTCCCTCTGAACTTGAAATTTCATATGAGTAAAGGAGGACAAAGCTTCAGTGATCCTAATTGCTCCAGCATGGGCATGGTCTTCCTGGTATCCTCTAATTGTGCAGATGAAGTGGGAACACAAATTGTTTTTTATAAGAAATCCTTCTTTGGTTCATGCAGAATTGACTCAAGAGGATATTCTTCATCTCCACTTGAACGTTTAGAGGATGAGTGCATAGGATTAGGGAGATTACTACGCTCTGTTATTTTACTATTGTCCATTTAGTCTTCCAGAAGGCAGTCGACATTGCAATCTTTTTCTCATCACTGGTCCTTGTTCAGGAAATGGCAAGAAAAGAAAAGTTTAGAAATGTATTGCAATTCATTGAGGATTAAGTTTCTCTTGGTCTCAGATTAGCTACATTGAAGCTTCAGTGAGCAGGTATCAAAACCTTTAGAGAGAACCGGGCAGATCCAAAATAATGTGAGACCCTTGCTCTGGATGTTTTAAAGGATTTGCTAACATTTGACCTGATCTCAAAATCTCTTGCCTAGTTGAAAGCCTTCATTGGTATTGGAAGTCTTACAGAAATCTCCATTTCAACCTTTGGTGTCTGTTGAACTAAAATGTTGACCTCAGTTTGAGATGTGTCAGCTCCGCAGAGCCTCTGCAGAGTGATATGTGCAATTATTTTTAACTTTAATACCTCCAAAACTATTGAACGGATTTAGATAACAGCAAGAAAAACACTTTTTCTGGACCAAGAACTAGCGTTTTGCCAAATTTGGTGTAAATTCGTTCAGCGGTGTGGGCTGTATTGTTGTTTAAAGTCCTATGGAAAAATGAATGGGGAAACGAGTTTTGGGACCCCCTTTTTCTCAGCCCCACCCCCCCAACTTGATGGATAACCCGAAACTTCCCATAGGCAGACAAGTCAAAAGTCAAAACGTTTTTGGGGAAAGTTTTGTGGAGATTTGTCAAACGGGGCCAAATACATTAGCAACACAAAAAATGCATTTCCTAATGGAAACATGATCCTAACTATAACTTCCCAGTGGCAACTGCCACTGGGTAATAGCCACTGATTATACAAAGGCTAAAGTAACGTAATAGCTAAGTGAAAATTTCAGTGACAATGTAACGTTTTAAACTCAAAAGACCACTGAAATTCACCAATTATATCATCTGTACTAACTATATCTTGTACTTTAAAGTAACCATAACTTGTGCCTCCACCTTGCACAGTGTTGACATCAATGATGTCATTTTAGGTGTTGCAGTGATGTTATCAAAGGTGTCAAGGAGTGATTTAGTATCAGGTAATTAGCAGTGCATGGTGAGGGCGCGATGTATAGCTACTTGAGGGCACAAGTTATAGTTCCTAGAGATAACTATAACTGGTGAATTTCAGTGTTTTTTGAGTTTGAAATGTTACTTTGTCACTGACATTTTCACCTAACTATAGCGTTACTTTAACCTTTTCTTTTTCAGTGGATTTCTAAGGCTTTTTAACAGAAACTGATATTTTACTACAATACATAAAGCCAACCCCCTACTGCAGGGCCTGGCTTTGGCCATGGGACACCCAAATGTTTTATTTTAGGTGGGCCCATGGGGGGATCCCCATCGCCCCCACAGCCCCAGCCGGCTCCCCAGCCAGCACCATAGTGGGTGCTGGCTTTTCTCCCTCTTGGTAGGAAGCAGCATTTTGTAACTGCTCCTGCTGGGTGGGAGAAGTATGCCCGCACTCTCCTGGGCAAGGAAACACAGTGTCCTTGGGGTGAGCTTCCCAGAACACTGTTCAGAATTGAGCACCAGGGGATTGGTCCTATAGTGGGTGATAACAGTACGGAAAGGTGGGACACATGGCCCCTCCCCTTTTTTAAGAATTTTGTCCTCAGGCGAAGGGGTCCCCAGGGCCCAATAGTGGCACAGATGGGAGACCATATGTCTCAGTCCCCTTTATTTAATATTCTACCAGGGGGGTGGGGGTCCTTGGGGCCCAAAAGTGGCTTGGGAGGGTGACCACATGCTCCCTTCACAATAATTATTATTCCAACCTGGAGGATAGGATTCCCAGGGGATAATAGTGACAAGGGGAGGGGGGCCGGAGTCTCTGCAGTCATAAAGTTACTATTCAATTATTTTGTTTTGAATACCAAAAAAGAGAAAACTTACACAAACGTTTAAGATTAGCTTTGTGAATCAGGCCCTAAGTGATTATATTTGCAAGTCCTGTCACTTCCTTGTTAAATCTCCAGGTAACACCCCAAAGAACAGACTATTTAAAACTTGATTAAAAGTTATTGGGAATGTTACAAACCTTTACTTATCCTCCTTGCTCTGCCAAGTATTAGGTGACTATTGGGGAGGTTGTACGTCACCCAGAAAGGGTGTAGACATTTTCAGGGGTTGAGACAATTTACATTATTATTTGCTGGAGCAATCCCTATGACTGAAAAAATATTTTTATAGGATTTTTGTATTAATTAGGCCTTATTGCTACTTTTTTCCCTATGTTGCACCTGTATTTAATAATGCCCTCTTTGGGCAATGACTCTTTCATACTAATAAGGGTGAGCAAATAAGGTTTATTCCAGGATGCGGAGGGCTATATGATACAGTAACAACACTGTATAATATCAATGTTCAATGTTCAGGTTGTGCTTAATCTTTGAAAAACACTTTTAAAAACTGGTAGGCTCATAAAGCAAATCATTATTTATGGGACATGTTATTGGTCTATTTGGGCATCTTCCTGAATGTGTGGGCCTCTAGTCTTTAGGAGAGCGTTTCCCCTACAAAAACCCAGAAATGTTTGCATAGAATAGATATGCAGACCAAACTCCAGTCCTGGCCTATACTTCAGTACAGCACTGGACAACTCAATGGGCTGAAGCCTCAGCAGTTTCCGGTACACAAAAGACATTCATCCAAACAAAAAGATGCCTTATACTTTAAAGATTAACGGATCTCCCCATTAATCGCGATTAAATTCTGTGGTTGCCTTGGGTTTGTGTAGTGATCTCTTTTACTCTTCCTTTCTGTGTTGTGGAATGCTTAACTCTTGTGGGCTCTACCGCGTGTGCATTCCACAACGTAACCTTGAATTCAACAGTTTGAATTTGTGTTCAGTTGTTTTATGTTGCCGTCCCTATGGCTGCTGCGCAGTCCCTGTTGCCATTAAAGTTTTCCTGTTGGTACCTACAACGTTTCCTGTGAGATACTTACCACATTTATGTGGTGACGATCAACAGTGGACTGCAGGACCCACGAAGAGTTTCAATATCGGCATTTCACCTTTGGTTCATCTCTTCTACGATTTTGTGATGAGATTTCTGTAACGCACAGTGGTTACAGCGACATCGCAGCTGAAATCCGAAGTGGATTAGTACGTTTACTTGGCCAAGCATCTTAAGGTACTGTTTTTTTTTTTTAAGCGTTCAGTGTTGTGCACCGCAGTAGCAGTTCAACCATGGGCAGGCACTTGCCACGTCACGTTCGCGCCACACAAGCAGCCATTTCATGGTCAGGCATTTTTTCGTACAAGTCCAGGCTGAGTCCGATGTGACCTCATCAACATGCACGTAGAGGACCGTAGCGGCCATTTTGGATGGGCCGATCACAGCAGTATTTGACTTTGCGTTCCAGCATCAAGTTACGTTGCATTGCGGCCATTTTGGTTTGGCCGTTCCCGGTAATTATTAAGTTTGCTTACTTGCTGAAAACCTTACGCAGCATCGCGGCAATTTGGATTTGGCAGTTTACATGACTTCGTCATTCTGAGTTTCAGCTAAACGGGTGAATAAGATGCACACCTTTTACACGCATGCATCGGGTGTCAACATGCTGTTCACCTTCAATACATTTGCCAAAGCTGTTTTCTCCAAGTTTCGGTGACACGCACCCCTTGCGTGTCAATTTGCGTTCCAGCGGATCAACCTACTGACAACTCAAGAAGTCTGTAGTAAGTGTCGGTGACACGCACACCTTATGTGTCATTGGTTGTTCATTCACAGTTCCAATTCATGAAGTCATCCATACTCGTCTACGGTGACACACGTGCTAATTCCATTTGTCACTTTCTAACTTGTTTCATATATTCTAACAACAGTGACATGCACACCCTGTGTGTCACTCATTGTTTCCTGACTTCGTCATCAAGTCAGTCACAATCATCTACAGTGACACGCACACCTTCCCTTGCTTGACTATTTTTTTTTGGAAGAGTTTTTGCTTTTCTAATCTCTTTGGAACACCGTAATATTTGTGGTTTTCTTGTTTTTTTTATTTTTTATTGTGTATCTAGAGGGCTTCACACTTCTACCATGCAGTCCATTTCTCCTCCACCACCCTTTCTTGAAGTGCCAGGAAACCCGCCAATATCTTGGAAAAATTGGTATGACGCATTTGTAACTTACTTGGGTGCTATTGGAGCATCTCGTTATAGGGTGGAAAGGAAAAAGTGTCTCCTACTTCATTCCCTAGGGTTCGAAGGTAGATCTATGTTCAAACATTTGGTACGAGCCCAAGACGAGGGGGACATTGATGAATATGCTGAGGCAGTAAAAAATTGGAGTTGCGTTTTGACGTACAGCCCAGTCTTGTCGTTATTCAACACAAGTTCTTCAAAAGGGAGCAGAGATCTGGAGAAAATGTTGATGCTTTTGTATCTGCTCTCCGCAAGTTGAGTGCTGATTGCTGATTGTCAGATTGAAGCATTCCCAGAGCAATTCGTCAGGGACCAGTACATTTGTAAGTGTTCTGACAAGGCTATTCAGCAGAAGCTGTTATCTATGGGTAATCCCTCCGTCGAGGAGACTATTCGCACTGCAGAGTATCAAGCTCTCCAAAGCTTCAGTCAAAGAGTTAGAGGACAAACCTAATGAACTGGTGGGGGCCGTTAGACCCAAGGATGTTAAAAACATTGTTGCAACACGTTCCGATAATTTCTTTTTCAAACAAACCAACTTGTGTTTCTGTTGTGGAAATCACTTGCATGTTAAAGGGGGTAAGGGTTGTCCAGCCAGAAACATTACGTGCAGGTCCTGTGGGAAGCTCAGACATTTTGCCAAAGTTTGTCAAAGTGGTAAACGAAGCATGTTGACTCTTCAGGTTGACAAACAGGTCAACACCCCTTCTGTTGCGATTGTGTCGGATATGGAGTATGTTGAACCTGACAATTTCCGCTGTATCCAGGATGAATTGAGGGATATGGTTATGGTGGTTGGTGAGAAAGGTGTTGCCGTGGCGGGTGATGCCTTTGAATGCGTTGACCCTTATGTAGAGATTTGGATTAGCGATAAAAAGGTGTGTCTTCTGGTGCTACAATAACCATGATCACCCAAGAAATGTTTTATGAGGTGTGGGGTTCTCACCCTATGGAACCTCCTGATAGGGATCCTGTTTCTTACAAAGGATGGAAGATAGAGCTTATAGGGTATTTTGAGGACATTCTTGAATTTAAATGTAGGAAGATCCTTGGTATGGTGTATGTGGCCATCAAGGGGTTGTGCATTCTGGGGTGGTTCCATCAAGATCTCTTTCTGAAAGTTCTTAGGCCTGGTGCTAAGGAACAGGTCTCTATTATCTCCTCTAATGATTTTTTTGGATAACGTTTTCTGACGTTTTCCTTCCGTTTTTGGTGGAGGGTTGGGACAGATCAGAGGTTTTATCCCATCAGATTAAGGTTAAGGATTACGCCATTCCCATCAAGCACAAACTCAGGAGTGCCCCTTTCAGTGTCAGGGATCGGCTCGAACAAGAACTTAATGACTTGTGTGAAAAAGGGATTATCAAGCCTATTGAGTCCTCTCTCTGGCTTTCTCCCATGGTTGTGGCCAGAAAAAAAAATGGTGATCTTCGCATATGTGTTGATTTACGAAGTCTGAATAAAATATTTGGATCAATTCTCACCCTCTCCCCAAGATTTCGGATATGTTGACTATGATTAGTCGGTCCAAATGGTTCAGCAAACTCGAACTTGCGTCAGCTTACCACCAGGTGGTTTTGGAACCCTCATCAAGGACTCTTACTGCTTTTGTGTCGCCCAATGGTATGTTTCAATATTGTAGGATGCCCTTTGGCCTTGCCTCTGCAGCGGCAGTATTTCAAAGGATCGTGTGTCACATGCTTAAAGGGGTCAAGGGCATTGCTGTTTTCCAAGACGCTGTCTTGATTTATGGTGCATCCAAGGAGCAACACGATGAATGCCCACCGTTCACGCCATATTAAACCATATCCCTGCTCTACTTACTAAGATAGCTACATCATGTGATACACCACCGACATGTATGGCTGACATCAACTGACACGTCATATACACATGTTTTTACAACGCTCTCTGTCTCACCTGTATAACAGAGCAGCATGTTTTTCTGACGCTCTCTGTCCTCTCTACATAACATAGTACACCAGGCAGTAGACACACGCAGTCTCGTGATAAGGGAGTAGGATTACCATCTGTAGGTCAGATGCAGATTTTATACTTTATTGAACACATGTTGTCTGTGCCGAACCTTTTGGCTCAAAGATTTCTGCTCTCTCGTTATCTAAAGAACAGAGTGCCCCATACCCTGTGTATGCATGGTACAGCCAATGTGAGAGGCTCCCATTTCTATCACCATCTGTCAGTTACACACAGATTCTGCACCTGTTTAACTACAGGTTGATTCTTTGCCCACCGTTCATGCTGGATAAAGTCTTCTGTCTTTGAATCTGACAGAAGATAGTGCCATATACTCCGGGCATGCGCGGTGCAGCCCGTACAACCCTGGACATGCGCGGTACAGCCCGCTTGAGACACTACATGTCCCGAGTTGTCGCGCATGTGCGGATTAGCGTTACGATCTCGATCACGTATCCCCGGCAGGATACTTAACTGGCAGTTGTCGGCTATCACCCTCACCACCCTCACCTCCGGTTGCAGCTTATGTACCGCCAGGGGTACCGATGGACAGGTGAGTGGTGAGCCGCTACCGCCCAGGCGATGCTGCCCTTATTTTGATTGTGCATGCTTGTCATCATCATTGCCTTCTTAGTATAATACTGCGAATTCAATACATTCAAATTACGCTTTTTTGGCGGGCTATATTCCCACTTGAGGAATCTAGTTCTCAACACGAGCTGAATAATTACTTACTAAATTATCCAGCCACGTGTCACCCCGAGGATTAAATTGCCAACACAGGGTGAATGCGAGCGTCCACTGTGCTCAGTGGACTCCCGCTCACCATGGATTTGTAATCACAAGGACTAGAGAGCGGACACGGGGTTTCTGCACTAATATCAGAACGCCGTGACCCGGTCTTGTTTACTTTCCATCCCCATAATGTTTAAACATAGTACTCTATGTTCCGCTTCACTGTACACGGGCTGCAGTCTGATTTGGCCCCCGTAGTCACCATTCAGGGCATTACTGGCCCTCGTTGGGCCAGCACAATCTAGCACCATGGCTCATTATTCCCTTAACCTCTCCCACAGGTCTAGGCAGCATTAGAGCACTACACACACACCTTAGACTGAATGCCATATGCTCTGGGTCATCAGTTAACTTCACCAGATGTTTGGCTTTTGACCATTAAGCTCTTCTGTACACTTGATGTTTCCGTGATCTGTCTCCTCTTCTATAAGACTAGTCGCCACGAGTAGGGTCAACTTAATTATTGTGATGGTTGACACCTCCACATCCTTTTTTTCAGAGCGGTGTCCCCCTTCCCTGAGCTGTCGCCAGGTTGAGATGAGGCTTCTTATCCATACACCACGGGTAAGCAGACATTTTTTCAGTAACTACACATGCCAGACGCAATATATATGTGGTGGTAAGAGTATCCCACATTGTACTCACAAACATGTTCAGAGTCACTTATTCATTGGTTTTCTCTTGTTTTTTTGTCTTTCTCTAACAGGTACGACCAGTAAATCTTAACTGAAAATAGCAGGATTACTGGTTTTGTATTTTTGTATTTCATCATTTTCTCAACACTATTTACTATTTTTCGCAGTAGCATTCTCATAGGTCCTGACGAAAGCCTTGACACCTTCCGGGTCTCCCTGGCTGAAACATGTAGACCACTTTTCTTCCGACACATGCAGTTTTAAATCCATACTGCAGGTGCACTGTTTTTAATCCTGGCAACAGGAACGAGCTAATAAAGGCAACTTCTTCGCTCCCGCTAGCTAGTTTTAACATTACTACCCACACATTTTGTTACTTTAGTTGCGCTGCACCCTCACTCGAACCCGTTCTAGTTTTTCTCATCTGCTGGATTTAGTGTATCCCTAATAGAGTGGGAATAAAACATCCCTGAGCTCCTTCCTCTCAGAGAGGGAGTTGTAGCCCTTGGCGGGACTAGGCATTCCTGCTAAGAGGAGAATCCCAGATGATGAAGCATGCCACCTTTGGTGGGTGAGGGATTTTGTCCTGAAAGGGATTCCCCCACAGGTCTTTCGTGTTAACCTTTAGTGCCTCTGTCTGTTTGTTTTGGTACCACAGACCCAAGGATTTCTCTGTTGTACTGTTTGGGGACTGAATCTTGCTGGTCTTTAAACTTTCCCTTGGACCCTCCTCCAACCGTTTTTTGTTAAGCTGATAGGTTAATTCCTCCTGAAAAACTCAGAGGGGCATTTGGGAAAAACACTCACCAAGCGTAGGCTACGCAAGTGTTTTTGGTGGCCCCTTATGGACAAGAACATTGATGCCTTTGTGGCTGAGTGTGTCATGTCTTTGAATGCTGAAAAAGGATTGAAAGTGAGGACTCCTTCTCTACAACCTATTGAGCTTCCAGCTAGACCATGGGAGAAAATTGGTATTGATCTGGTTGGTCCTTTCAACCTTCTTCCACCTTCCTCTCACTTTGCCGTTGTTGCCATAGATTACTATTCCAAGTGACCAGAGGTCCGTTTCTTTGGCGAACCGAATTCCAAAAATGTCATTGATTTCCTCAAGGACAATTTCCTGTGGGAGGGTTTCCCTTCTACCATGGTATCTAAGAACGGGGTACAGTTTGTCTGTCAGGAATTTCAAGACTGTCTAGTCCAGTGTGGTATTACTCACTCCAAGAGTTCCCTTTATCACCCACAAACCAATGGTCTTGTGGAACGTATGAACAGGGTTTTGAACAACTGTGTACAGTGGGCCGTTGCTAGCAAGTGTATCGTTCAGAATGCTGTGCGCTCTACGCCTTGGTTATACCGCACCGCTCCTCTACCAAGGTTTCACCCTTTGAATTGTTGCGAGGAAGGAAGCCTTCTTCCAAGGTGTATCCTTGATGGATGTCGAGGTGGGTGAAGATGGATGCCATTGAGGGTGTGGACGATTTTGTCAGGAAATATTTTGCAAAAACACAGTTATGCCAAAAATCTTACTTTGACGAAAGGAAAAGATCTGTTCCACATACAATTGTTGTTGGTGACACTGTGCGTGTGAAGATTCCTGTTCACAGCAAGAAGGGAGACGCTAAGTTCTCTGATCCTATGGTTGTCGATAGAGTTTGCAGTAATGCTGGTAGAGTGAATAACAAACATTGGTGGAACATGTCCATGGTTATTAAGTTATCAGAACATGCTCCCAATGGTCACTCTTGTAGTAGTTTTGCTGATTTGTCTAATGGAAAACATTTGGATGCTCCTTCCCCGTTGGGTTTGCGTAGGAGCAATAGATGACGTTCTGTTCCTTTTAGATTTTGCTAATTTGTTCTTCTTTTCCCTGTTTTTTTCTTCTATTTCTTCATGCACCTTCTCTTTTCTATTCCTTTTTTCCTCCTGTCCCTTATTGTTCCCCGTCTGCCCTGTTTTCTCATTTCTTCTTTAAAAAAATTCTGAGGAGGGGGATAATGTAGTGATCTCTTTTACTGTTCCTTTATCTGTTGTGGAATGCTTAACTCTCGTGGGCTCTGTCGCGTGTGCATTCCACAACAGAACCTTGAATTCGACAGTTTGAATACATGTTCAGTTGTTTTATGTTGCTTCCCCGTTGGCTGCTGCGCAGTCCCTGTTGCCATTAAAGTTTTCCTGTTGCTACCTACAACGTTTCCTGTGAGATACTTACCACAGTTTGGTTACAGGTTTTCATGTAAGGATTAAAGTCTAGTGTCCCATGGATTCAAAGGATCTAGATGGTCCCCATTGTTTTCAATAAATACTTAAAATTAGTGTGTCATTTTCCACCACATTTCCAAGGTGAGAACTGACACACTTTAGGGGCCTGCATCTCAGAGTCTATCAGACAGGGTTAATTTATTTTGTGTGTTAGTGGCCCTAAAGGAATGGTCAATAGTGTCAAATGTCTGCACTATCAACTGGACACCTTAGGGTTAGGCTTGTCTCTGACTTAATGATATCTTTGGAATCAAAAAGGACAATAAGGATGGTTCAGGTGGTTCCAGAATCAAGGAAACATACACCTGCCTATATGAGCAGACTACACATTGAGAGGATTAAGGTGAACTGTCTTTGAGTCCCTCTTGGCCTTAGGATGGGGACAGAGGCGTTCCACTGGTATGAGGTGAGCCAAGACTGTTTATGTTCACACTCAAGATGATGATGCAGCTTAACAACCCAGGTGATAAGTTTGCTTTTCCTAGCAAACTGAGCTGCTCAGATCTTGTGGCAGCTGTACAAAATTAGTCCGTTGAGACACATTCATGCAAATCTCCAATTATTTGGGCCTTGTCCAAATCTTCCTGTGGATCATGTCAACTATGAATGGTAGGCATATTGAAGCTCCTTGTGCTGACAGTTAAGCGTGCTGGCTCTTCACAGGGGCATTGAGACTTTGCAGGAATTCCAGAAATTGGACTATTCTGTAAGAAGAATAACAAACACTCAGAGTTGTTTCCACTTCTGGTCCATGTTCTTCTCTCCTTCATTGGTCCCATCTGTACTAAGATAACACTAATGAATTAAGTGACTACATAAAGGTCTATGTTTGTACCCCTGTGCCAGACGCAATCAGAGTGTTAGGATTGCTAAACAAATTCAAGCACTTCTTCAACCATGGAAAAGTGCGATGTGGACTGCATCTCTTCTCACTGCCAGAGTAGATGGAACAAAGGAAATGGGGCATGGAAGGTTTTCAGTCAGTACAGGAGAAAACTAGCTAGATAAAGGAAAAGTGGCTGGTGACCTTGCATGCACAAACCAGTTACTATGGTTTTGCTAAAGGGGATCATAGGAGCAAGCTGATATGTCACATGTGGACATGGCCAGTTTTCACTAGGAAAAACACCAACTTGAGCAGCATGAGTATGGGGTCCAAATAGACTCCACTATTCATCAGGCCCCTCTTGAACCCCACATCCAACTCACCCATCCTTCATACATGTCCCAAACATCATGATGCCAAGGGACTCAATTATGAGAACTTGCCCAAACTTTATTGGGGAGAGCCATCAGTCGGGGTGCCCTTATGAGTGATTTTAAAAAGGCCTATCTCCCTTGGCTAGTATCAATCTCCCACCACTGCCAATCAATGCATATCCTGAGTAGAGATAGTAATAGGCACTCTTGCTTATAAAGTAGGTACACTTTGGGTGTCTCCAGTCATCACAGTACAGCTCTGATGATGGTAATAATAAAATAACAAGAGTCGTCTGGTGAGCTGGCATGATTGTTGAGCTCACAAGAGGGTTGGCCAGAAAAGGTTGCATAGATGTACAGCGCAGCTTTATCAAGCCATGAAGGATATTTTCTTCCCAACAAGGTATGCTCTCGGGAACTAATGGTGATCTAAAGCAAGACATGCCAATGTTAAAAGAACAAAAACAATAGAACAACTGCCTTACTATAATTAGAAGATCATAATTGAGTTGAGTTATTCTGAATTACAAAACTACTCTCTGCAACATTAAAAACTGCTCAATGGGATATTTAAATAAATAAACATTGATGGGATATAGGGACAGAAAACTATTTTTAAAGGGAATAATTAATATATAGAAATTCTCTAAAATTAACCGAGGACTAAGCCACAAGGTAAGTTTGCACTTATCAGTGCCGTGGACAGCAGGCACCAATGTCTTAATTCTGCTAAAATGCTCAACGATGAGTTAGTCCCTGACAATATTGATTCCTGCATCCCAATTAGATGGGCATCCTCAGTGAGGCAGAGAGTAGTCAAGCAAAATCTTATTGCATTGTTGCAACACAAGTTTGAAATAATTAAGTTACAGCACATTTCTACCATTTACATTAATTTAGACTACTCCGTTAAAACGCCACTCTTTGGAGTAAATTTCAGCACTGGTTGGGTGGTAAAAGGCTACATATAATGTGCTTACATGTGTACTAAAGCAGTTGCAATATTCACACCCATTTTTCACCTCATTTTACCAACTTTTCTTGAAGAGGGATTCTATATCCAAGGCTAATACTGCACCTCTCTGTTCTAATATTGTTATCCATTACGAAAGTTCCTGTGGATATAGCATTACACTCTAAAAGAGGGCTTTAGTGTAGAGGATTTATACATCCTCTGCAGAGCCCCAAGATATTTTGCGCTCAGTACTGTCAGCGGTGATCAGTACATAGGTGGCTTAGGGTGGCGCTGCACTACTTGTTACAAGTTACTGCAATGCATATTTGTACGACTTTATTAGGAATAATTTGATTGCACCCCAGTTTATTTAATATGAGGCAGGCCGTTGACCACTTTCCATATTGTGAAAGTCATGATCTCCTTGGAGTTCATCACTGGTGGTGACGTCAGGAGGAATGGCATGTGGCCTCCACACACTTGCCCAGAGTGAGTGACAGCCAGTGGCCTGTCATCGATGATGGCTTGTGAAATTACATGTGCAGCTGAGTCAGTGGACAGATGCACATACTCACTTTAGCTCAACTTCCAACTGATGCTCACTTTGAGAGCTGGGGACACAGGCCACGATTTCCAGTTCTCGGGGGAGGGGGCAAAACTGTAGCTTTACTTCAATGCTTTCCCAAAATCATAATGCTGCTTTTCACCGTAAAAAGAAGGATTTGAATTGCCTGGAATTGACAGGCTGCAGATGCCCTGTGCACAAACATGTATGGTGTAGCGTGTGTGACAGTGCTAGGCTAGACAAATAATCCTGTGACTAAATTGTTTTGCTATCCCTCACTATCACTCACACATTGTGTGACTTCTCATTAGTGCTTAGTTTATTCAGGCTCAAAATGAGAGAACGTAAGATTGTGTTGCAGGTTCACTGCTTCTTGGCAGCTAACAGATTAATCAAATTAAACAATTTAGTCCTTTGTATATTGATGTTCAAGGTACTTCTTTATTCATAGTTTATCAATGTTTTCCAGTTATTTATATCTTCCAAATTATTTCATAACCATATATATTGAACTATCTCATAGTTATGATGAACATTATTCCCAGCAGTTTGATATTCCCAATCCATTTCAGACTGTATCAGGGGTCAGCTCTCATTAACTCATCAATAACCACAAGCGGTTCACTGATGAAACACAATCTAATGTTGATAATAGTTACTACACATATAATGTGCACTAAGATATGATTTTGATCTTAAAATACATCTGTAAACTATATCCATTGTTTCCTAGTGTTCTTGAGTGTGCCTTTCTTGGATTCCGCTAAATACTACTGTGATACTTTATGTAACTGATCGTTACATGAAATCCATCTCACTGATTACTGCTCAGTAGGCTGTGGGGTACTTCCAGTCCAACTGGCTTTCTGTCTCGTCTTGGCACATTGACAAAGTCATTGGTGCCAGGAGGTATAGAAAGCCTAGTTCAGGGCGTGGTTCTGTAGGATCTTTTTGTGGCATGCTATAGGGCATGCTCTTCTAGACCCTTACGTATGTTTGAGTGATACACTCAAGAAATCAATTATTACAGCTAACAGAGACGTCAGCTGTAATCCTGGATACCTCTCCCATCTACTCATGATTTGTCAGATTCTTGATTTATAAAAGGCCATCCCCGATTTTGAGCTCGTGTTTTGAATCTCATGTTTCAAATCTGTTTACTGATAGCAGCCCATGTTACTCCTGTTCCAATAAGGGTACATTTCAAGGCACGGGTTAGACAACATCTCCTTGCTAAGGTTATGTCTAACATGGGGGTGGGGTAAATGCTGCATACCCTTTTGAAATATTCTATTCATGGATTGAGTTTGATACTGATGGAGCAAGGTTTCATAAATGAAACTTGCTTGTATTCAATCCTCATCACAGTATTAATTTATTAAAACTTGTATTGTTAATACTAACCTTTGCATTCACGACACGAAAGGGAAGGAAGCTTGCCTATGTGTTTACTGAGGAATAACGCTTGTCTGTAAATCCAAAATGGCCGCTATGCGTGGGAAAACTCAGTGCGCATGTCGTAACCAGATCACATGGTGTGACGTCTTTCTTTGCTTGGGGGAAATTTCTGCTTCTGCGCAGTGTGTAGTAAAATGGCTGCTTGATGTTTTCACATGCTTCAGCTTGCTCTCATGTCATTACTAAATTGTCGTTTCCTAATGCTACTAACGCGGGATAGAATTTATAATTAAATGGGAATAGAGTAGAAAAAGTGGGCATAAGCAGTGAAACATTTTCTTCTGTGATTTTAATATTTTCTTCTTGCACTTTTATTGGTTCGTAAACTTGGGCCTGGGTTGGTGACCTGAAACTCGAGAGGCAAATGGTTCTGCGCATGTGTCCTGTATGCCTGCCAAATGAAGTCAATCTGGACGTCGTCCAAGGCCGCGACCCGATGGCCGAAGATGCTGTACTCTTGCCTTTCCTGTTGCATATTGATACATTGTCTATGAAAATTGTTTTACATTTGACATGAGACGGGTGGGAAATAAAGCGAATGTATTAATTTGAAGGGGTGGGAATGTAAAGACAATAGGCTTTACAATTTAGGCCAAATCGATACGGTGCGAGAATCCACCCCTTTCCCTGTCCAATCAGAGGTAGTGGCCCCATATTTTAGCAACATTAAGGGGAGGTACATGGGCGTAGAAGGGTATAATAGAATATAGCATTAGTTAATTAGTTAGAGCATGCGTTCACAAAGAACAGGCGTCCATGCTGCCAGAGCGCTCTTAGCTCCAGACTGCCAAGCTGATCGATTGCAGACCGAATCGCTGTCCAGAGAGGTCCTGAGGAGATGGCAGCGGAGTCCATTAGAAGGAAGGCACAGGAGAATCGAGGAGAAGCCGAGTATCAGAGAGGGGAACGACGCAGGCGTCATTGTAGAGAGGTCACCGGTCCTGTCCTGATCCTGGAGGAAGTCTTTGCTCTTCATCCTTCCTGGGTCCTATTCTTTCCAACTCCTTGGCTAAGGGGTTTGGTCCTCGCAATTAGGTAAATATAATGCAACCTTTAGTTCCGCTGCTATCTCTATCCTCTCCTTTTTCTTTAAACACCGTCATTGATTAGCAATAATCATTTCTATGCTTAATCTTGGGTATTGCGATTAAGTACCATGTGGCTCTGTATTTTACTCTGCTAAATCTTTAGATAAACATTTTAAAAACTTCCTGACTCAGTGGTTATTTCAGGATTATGTACTATAATGAATGTCACTCATTTTAAATTTCCCAATTAGCAAAGGATTCATTTGTAAGTCATTACTCTTCAATCAGAAGGTAATTGGTAGCAGGGATTTTGATAGAGAGTAACAACTGATAAAACCCAGCGTAAGTATTAGCGTAGTATGAATGTATGGGCCCAAGTGAGTATCTGTGTATGAATGCTGTTTGCTAATATCGCGCTGGATCAGCTTTCTGGTAATCAGAGGATGGTTACTCTTTGTTAATTGGGTAATGAGAATTTTATTTTTTATGAACTAACATCCGTGTATTCGAAGTTTGTTTTATGTTGTCCAGAATTCCTCGGGGTAAAAAGAATAGCGGATGGTAAGTGGAAGCCATACTGCAGTGAGGTTATCTGCCAGGCAGAAATAGTACTGAAAAGTTAAGCAGGACGTTCAGTACTCGTTAGGGACTCTATGCGTGTGAGTGATAGCAAAGGAGTACGCTGGTGAAAATTTGATGTTATATCACCTAGAAAGGGTAACATTGAAGAAATAACGGGTATTTCTGGAACTTGTGTGAAGAGTAAACAGAAGGGTTTTTACCCGTAGTGTATTTTAGTAAACGGAAAGGTTTTACTAAAGTGTGGAAGAAACTATCTTTTTCGAATTTAGAAGAAACTGGCACGATAGCGAATGTTTTATGTTGTTACTGAAATTAAGAATTGTAGAAAAAAAAAAAAGTTTGTGTAAATTTTTGTAAAGGGAGGGTCAGTTGCCGGAGAGGGAGCTGACGTCACAAAACGCCGCGCTAGGATTGGTTGAATCAGCGGGTGTGGAGAGACTCTTGTAAAGGAGGGGTTGACAGATAAACGCCACCAAAAGGCCGCGCAAGGATTGGCTCGGAAATAAAGATAGCAGACATTTGATTGGTCAAAATTATAGAAGCGAAATTCTTAGTGGATAAGGATTGCATGTTAAACGCGATCCGACTTTAACCGGAATTGGCCAGGATATTTAGGCTTTGCAGAATATAATTTTATACATCGGTACTTACCCAAGATGTACGGAGAAAGGAGAAAAATGTCATTTTTACAAAAGATCAAGAATTATTTTAAAAAAGGACAAACCAATCAAAACTAGAGAAGGAATTATTATTCCACCAGCTAAAACGCCTGCTTCATTCATGATGATGGAGAGAGGTTATCATACTTGTGTATGGATGGAGAATTGGATAGAATATACCAAAAATGATGGAATACTAGCATTTCCCGAGAATGGCACGCTCAATGGGCGAATTCTGCAAAACTTGAGATTGAGAATGAATGACTTAGAACCCAGACCTAGATTAACTCAGTCACGAAGCTCTAGAGGAATGGGAAACCGAGGCATTTGAGAGGGACCGATCTAGGAGTAATAGGAGTTATCCAGATTTTTCCCCAGATACCTACATGAGTCTAGGAATTGTCAGATGAAACAATGGAGAAGGGCAATGATTACAGAAGGATTATATCCATTGTTCTCAGCAGAGGAGAAATTAGGAAGTAAATGCACAGAAAAGACAAAACCTTTAATGAGAAATGAGGAGTCTGAAGACGAATTTATGGAGGAAATGTTAAGAAACCCCCACCATATCAGGAAGGGACAAGTGGATGCACCCCAAGTGCACCACCAAAAACTCCATTAGTGCCACAGGTAATGCATGAATTCACCCCGAGTAGAATACTTCATGACAAAGAAAAAGAAGCCCTAGAAAAGACCAGAACAGAATTAATACAGAAAATAACTCAGATAAAAGTACATCCTGATTCGTTGACCATACCTGTAACAATTGGTCCAGTAGTTCCATTATATGGTACTCAGGAAGCTGTCCTCCACCGATACTTGCACCTACTCCTGTGAATAATTCCAAACCTGAAGCTCCAGTTATAATTGAGGATCAATTTAGTGACTGTGAATCCACAATATCACTCATGGACTTGCCTATTCGAGGTACTGTAAATAGCACTCCCAGAAAAGATGTACGTGGATGTTCAAAAGATGTAAGTTTAATAACTTCATCGGGAGCAAAAAGTGCTACCATAGTAACGCCTGAAGATCTAGAAAGATGGGTGCAAGGGTCAGTTAAACAGTGCACACCTCCGAAAATAATGGACATTCATAAATTGAAAGTCGAATTAGAAGAAATAATAACAGGAAATGTAGGACTAGAATGCTTAAATACCTATGATGAAGAAGAATTATTGTTCCTGTGCAGGAGTATCACCAGAAATGTAAGGATATTCCATGAAAAATTATCCAATTTAGCACTAGAGATGGGAATAGAAATAGGGAGAGCAAAAGTACTACAGAAACCCTATAGAGCAGAATTTTCAGACAAAGATTTAGAAAACATGAATGCCTCTGGAAGAAGATTGCAAATAAGAGAATTAATGTTAGTTTTGCAAAAATGGGGAGACCTAGATAAATGGAGAACTAGGTGGGCCAAGAAAAAGGAAGAAGCACGAACAAGTAGAACAGCATCTGAATATGTGATGAAAGAAACAGGGAAAGCAGATCAAATGTATCCAATGCGAGAAGTTGCGGGAGGAGGATATGTACATGTCCCATGGAGCAGACAGGATATTTTGTCATTTACGAATGATTTTCCAAAGTTGAGAGAAAAACCAATTGAATGGTACAAGCAGGTTGACAGGTTTGTAAAGGTGTCGAAGGTATTATTGAAGGATTTGGATGGTTTGTTTGACATAGTGGTACCTGCCGATTTATGGACAGATTGCAAAATCACAGTGGATTGGCCAAGTGACGAATATCCTAGAGATCCGAAAACAGGTGCCCCTTCAAATGATGTGATGAAAAAGTATCAGCAGGTGATAACTTACCTGAAGGGAAAAATACCACCGAAAGAAACAGATTGGGTAAAGTACATTCCTACTATGAGCGTCTATTGCAGGTATTTAAACAGTATAGTGGATTTGAGGACATTGGAGACAAGAACATGAGTCAGTTTGTGTATCGGTTTTTTACGGTTTAAAGCCAGAAATTTGTCAAATGTTTAAACAGCATATGCTGTGTTGGCAAGGGAAGCCCATTGATGAGATTTTGAAGTATGCAAAATATTGTGGAGACGATATTGAAGATAGACACAAGAAATTGCAGGAAAAAGTGATGTGGGCTCAGGTGAAAATGGCTGAGAAACAGGGAATTAATTTGGAAAATCCAAGTGAAAATCCAGGAAAAGATTCTGGAACGAATGGTGATAGTGGGAATGGTGGAAAATTTAGAGGACGAATGAGTAGAGAAGAAGCTAAAAAGAAATTTCCTTGTCATGGATGCGGAAAATTGGGGCATTGGAAGGATGAATGTAAAAAGATCCGGAATAATAATGGTCCAAATCAAAATTTAAATCCACAGACGCAGAATGACTCACAGCAGGGTGTAAACCCTCAGAGTCAGTTGCCACCTGCACCTATTCAGGGTAATGTAAGCAGAGCAAAGCATGGTACAGACATCGGATATCAAGGAGGAAGTGGTAAGAATGATTATATGACATCACAATTTCTTTTGCAGGACGATTTCTGTCAATTCAGTCCATGACGGTGCCTAGGAGAGGGAAGAAGGAGTGCATACTTGGCGCATCCTTACAGGTAGATCAGTCAGGTCCATATGTTGAAGGGAATGTGAAAGGTAATAATATTACTTTCCTTTTGGACACTGGTGCTACCCGGTCTACTGTGAGAACAGCAGACATTCCAGACCTTCCTCTCTCTGGTGAAAATATCCAAGTAGTGGGGGTAGCTAATCAGCGGATTAGAACACCTCTTACCGAACCCATGGAAGTTAAAATCAGAAATTTCAGAGAAATGCATCAATTTGTAGTGTGTGATTCTAGTCCAGTAAACTTATTAGGTAGGGATTTGTTGTGCAAGATGAATTGTACAATTTTCTGCACACCGGATGGTGTGGCAGTTCAGACACCAGATGAAGATCATGTATATAAAATTATGATTGCAAAACAAGGTACAGAAGTAGACGAGATGTTTTCGTTAATAACAAAAAGATGAGTTGCCAGAAGAATTAAAAGGTACAGTAAACCCCATAGTATGGGATTTCACTGGAAAGGAAGTAGGACTTATGGCTAAAATAGATCCAGTTAAAATTACTGTAAAAGAAGGTGCAATTTTCCCAAATACCAGACAGTACAAAATGAGTGCAGAAGTAAAAGCAGGAGTCATTGAAGAAATAAATCGAATGATAGAACAAAATATCCTAAAAGAAGTAATGAGTAGCCCATGTAATTCACCTATAATGGGGTTAAAGAAACCTAGTGGAAAATATAGGATTGTTCAGGACCTGAGAAAAATAAATAAGATTGTGGAACCATGTTGCCCCATAGTGCCAAATCCTGCAGTAATTCTATACCAGATCCCTTGGAGTGCAGGATGGTTCACAGTAATTGATTTGTGTCAAGCGTTCTTTTCAATACCATTACATCCAGACAGCCAGTATCTTTTCTCATTTAAATTTGAGAACAAGGTCTATGTGTGGAATCGTGTTCCTCAGGGGTACACAGAAAGTCCTTCTATTTTCAACCAGATACTGAAAAAGTGCCTTGAAAAACTAGTGATGCCAGGAAGCTCAGTCTTAGTCCAATATATCGACGACTTATTGGTGGCATCGAATACCAGAGAGGACTGTGTTGTTGATTCCATAGCATTATTAAATCTTTTGGCAGAAGAAGGACATAAAGTCTCACCTGAAAAATTGCAGTTTTGTACAACAGCTGTTAAATATCTGGGACACCAAATTGAGAGGGGGAAGAGAAGAATAACCTCTGAAAGAGTAAAATTAATAAAGAAAATGCAAATGCCTGTAACCCAAAGACAAGTAAGAATGTTCCTAGGAATAGTAGGTTACTGTCGACAATGGATACCAGGATTTTCCATGTTAGCTAAGCCCTTAATTAGCATGACAAAAAAGAAAGCAAAGGACCCTGTTGAGTGGGAGGATGAAAGTGTAGAAGCCTTTGTAAAATTGAGAAATGCCCTATGTTCAGCACCTGCCTTAGGCATGCCTGATTATAAAAGAGAATTTGCATTGTTCTGTCATGAGAGAGAAAAATTGTGCACTTTCTGTCTTAACTCAAAGACATGGATTAGAAAGACGTCCTATAGCATATTTTTCTGCTACATTGGACCCAGTAGCAGCCGCGTTGCCAGGATGCTTAAAAGCAGTGGCAGTTACTTGTTTGAGCATTGAACAAAGTGAGTCAATTGTGATGGGACACCCTGTAAAAGTGTATGTTCCACATGCAGTTGTCATTCTCTTGACAAGAACCCGAACTCAGCATCTTACTCCTAGTCGGCTGACTAAATACGAAAGAATCATAATGGGTGCTGAAAATGTGAATATGGTAAGGTGTACTATAATAAATCCAGCAACCTTACTACCAGACCCATATCATGAGAGAATTAAAGATGATGAAGACGATGAACATGATTGTATACAAATTACAGAATTATGCACAAAACCACGCCCAGATATAGAGGAACAACCTCTTAAAAAGCCAGACAGGTAGCTATTTGTTGATGGTTCATGTCAAAGACATGAAGACGGTAAACTAACTGCTGCCTATGCGGTATGTGAATTAACTGGAATAGTTGAAGCATCTTATTTACCAGGAGTCAAATCTGCACAAGTAGCTGAATTGATTGTGTTGATAAAAGCATGCAAAATTGGGAGGAATCAGAGAGTAACCATATTTACAGATAGCCAATATGGTTACGGGGTTGTGCATGATTTTGGCCAACTATGGATGCAGAGGGATTTCATGACTTCTTCAGGATCCCCCATTAAAAATGGACAATTTGTAAGGGAATTGCTAGAAGCAATACAATCACCAAAAGAATTGGCTGTGGTGAAATGTGCCGCACACCAGTCAGGAGATGACTGGGTGGTAGTCGGCAACAGATATGCAGATCTGGTGGCTCAACATTGTGCCAAAACCAGAATGTCAGTCAATAAGAGGGTGGAAAGAATGGGAATCAGCTGCCAACTTATGCTGTATATGCCACCTGAAACTTGGAATGACGTCAAGAAATTGCAAGATGAGGTTGATGAAAGTGAGAAGAATTTGTGGATCAAAGTGGGTTGTTCCCAAAGAGGAGATGATGAAGTGTGGATCAGTGCTGATGGCAGACCAGTCATGCCAGACTGTTTACTCTCACAAATGGCTAGGATGTATCATGGAGACACACACATAGGGAGAGATGCAATGATTAGGCTGTTCAGACAAAATTGGTACAATCCCAAATTCAGGGCTGTTGCAGAGAGTCTTTGCCAGAGATGTCTAACTTGCCAGATGTATAATCCGGGGAGGAAGACAGTAATTGGATTTGGGAAAATTGGAAAGGCAGAGGGTCCATTTATGAGACTTCAGTTTGATTTCATACAGTTACCACCATGTAGAGGGCTGAAATATGTACTAGTCATAGTGTGTCTGTTTTCAAAGTGGGTGGAGGCTTACCCTACTAGGAGAAATGACAGTATTACAGTTGCAAAACTGTTGCTACGAGAGCTCATTCCTAGGTTTGGTTTTCCAGTAACTTTGGAATCAGATAGAGGAAAACATTTTAACAGTGAGGTGATTCAAATAATCTGTGAAGCATTTCAAATCAAACAGAAACTACACTGTGCATATCGTCCAGAAGCTTCTGGAGTGGTTGAACAATTGAATGGCACTATAAAGTCAAGACTGGGAAAAATGTGTGCATCAACATCATTAGAGTGGCCAGATGCATTGCCACTCGTTTTAATGGGACTCAGAAGTATACCTGACAGAACCATAGGATTGAGCCCACATGAAATAATGATGGGAAGAGCAATGAGACAAACACATGTTCCCACAAACAAACTGGTGAATATATCTGATGATATGGTTCTGGACTATTGCAAAGGATTGGCTGACCTAGTGCGTTCTGTCTCTCATCAGGTTGGAGAAGACGCAGTTTCCAGGCAGCCCGAGCAAGAACATGATCTGAATCCTGGTGACTGGGTGGTAGTGAAGAATCACACCAGAGAAACGTGTCTATCACCTAGATGGGGCAGACCCTGGCAAGTCATACTGACAACGAATACAGCAGTGAAGTGTGCCGGATTTCCTAATTGGATTCATGTAAGTCACACCAAGAGAGTACCAGATCCCGAGGAAGAGAATCCTCAGACAACGCCAATCACTGAAGAAGCTGAAGGTTGCCCAGCTGAAGGATCTCAGGTTCGAGATTCAAGAGAAGCTGAAGAAGAACAACCGAGCACAAGTCAGGATTGGATACCAGTGGTAGAAGTTCCTGAAGTATATCACAGAACAAGAAGTCAAGCGAAATTGGAAGAAATTGAAGAAGATCAGATAGGTGAAGAAGAAGCAGTTCAGGAACAAGAAGAAAAGACATTAAGAAATCCTGAACAAGGTCAGATAGTGAAAGGAAACTGGACTCAAAACAGTGAAGACCTAATAGACTTTGAACAGGGACAGACAGGTCTAGAAGAATCAGGTCAGGCTGCAGAAGTTCACAGTGCAATAAGCCCTGATCAGAACAAGTTAGATCAAGAAGAGTACAAAGAAGAAGAAAATTTTGAAAGACATGAACTTGAAGAATTAAATCAAGAACAAAGTCAAAAATTGGAAACTCATAGTGGAGCTGCTGAAGAGAAACCAATCAGACCTGAAAAGGAGCAAACAGAAGAAACAGTAATAGAAGAAAACGAAGCAGTACTAAGCAGTGAAAATAACGAGATCTCTGAAGACGAAAATAAAGAAACATTGCCAACAAAGAAAACAAGAAAAGGAGATCATTGGCCGAGTGTCATTAAAAGACTAAAGTACCACATAACAACCAGAAGTGAAGATCCAGATCAAGTACCTGAAGTAACAAGTCAAACTGATCAAGAGAAAACGTCAGAGAAAAGAAAAAGTAAAAGACTGAAACTTGTGAATAACAAATTCAAGGGTCCTGACTGGACTTATATCATTCTTGAAGATTTTGAAAGCTCAGAGTCAAGTGACAGTGGTGGCGAAGGAACAAGTGCAGAACTGACGTACGAAAAAGAAACAAGACCACCCTGACTAAGCAAAAGAATAAGCTAAAGAAAAGAAGAAAAGATAAGAAGAGCAATCTTCCTTGTCGAAAAATGCCTGACGATAGAGTTGCTGGGAGACCAAAACAAAGATGTTATAGAAGATGCTGTGCAATATGCAGATGTAGTCTAGTGATGGTGCTTATAGTATGGTTAGTCCTGATTGTAGCAGTTCCTTACCTTATGATAATGGATAAAAAGATTAATAATGAAACTAAGGAGAGGACAGCAAACATGAAGGGCAATAGAGTAGAACTAATGGCAGAGAATGAACCAGAAATTCATCATGAAATAGCTGACAACGACACTAGTTTAAACGTTTTCACAAAGTTATTGTTTCAATATTTAGACACAATGGAAGTTAGTAATTGTTATGTCTGTTTGAAGTTACCTGAATCAGTAGCAGAAGGATTAACATACCATCACTTACCACTGACATATGGCATATCATTGAGGGGCCGATTCCGATCTCGGTCGGAGGCGCACCCAATACTATTCGGTCGGGAAAAAAGCCATGCGAAAGCCAGTTTCCCGACCGATCCGTACAGTACACCGAACGAGCAAGTACGATGCGCACAACAGCAAAAATCCCGGCCGAGCCGTACTCACCCAAACCAGGTCCTGTTCTCCGACCGAGGCGAATCCGGAAACGCCGAATCGAGTCGCACGGAAGGGAAAATGCAGCCCCGTCCGGCCGGACAAGTACGATGCGCTTTCCATACGCGCCGAACCCGTCGCTACGCACGGCACGTCAAAGCATCCGGGAGAGGCGCACATAAGCTCCGAATCGCGCCACAACACGATCCACGGCTACGAGACGAACACAGCACCGACGAGGACGACGCGAAGCGACGAGGACGAAGCCAAGCGACGAGGACGACGCGAAGCAACGAGAAGGACGAACGACACGAACCAACCATGAATCCCTTCGTCCCGATCATACCAATATTCTACATCTACTACCGGAACAGGCACGGACGCGTACGGCGCAGAAGGTAAGTCAGACACCAACCACAAAACACATACAACACGTACACGACACATCACACACATACACTGGGAATCTGAATATACTTACACCAGCAACAGCAGCACCATAGGGGCGGGATGCCCATCACCAATGCCACATATGCACACAGGGGCCTGAATGCGCGCCACCACCCCAACCCAGGGGGGCTGGATGCCAACCACCACAACCACCCTCAACCAGGGGGGCAGGATGCCTACCACTACTACCACCCTCAACCAGGGGGCAGGATGCCCACCACTACTACCACCCTTAGCCAGGGGGGCTGGATGCCTACCACCACCCTTAGCCAGGGGGGCTGGATGCCTACCACTACTACCACCCCCACCCAGGGGGCAGGATGCACACCACTACTACCACCCTTAGCCAGGGGGGCTGGATGCCTACCACCACCCTTAGCCAGGGGGCTGGATGCCCACCACTACTACCACCCTTAGCCAGGGGGCAGGATGCCTACCACTACTACCACCCTCACCCAGGGGGGCAGGATGCCCACCACTACTACCACCCTTAGCCAGGGGGGCTGGATGCCTACCACCACCCTTAGCCAGGGGGGCTGGATGCCTACCACTACTACCACCCCCACCCAGGGGGGCAGGATGCCTACCACTACTACCACCCTCACCCAGGGGGGCAGGATGCCCACCACTACTACCACCCTTAGCCAGGGGGCTGGATGCCTACCACTACTACCACCCTCAACCAGGGGGGCAGGATGCCCACCACTACTACCACCCTTAGCCACGGGGGCTGGATGCCTACCACTACTACCACCCTCAACCAGGGGGGCAGGATGCCCACCACTACTACCACCCTTAGCCAGGGGGCTGGATGCCTACCACTACTACCACCCTCAACCAGGGGGGCAGGATGCCTACCACTACTACCACCCTTAGCCAGGGGGGCAGGATGCCCACCACTACTACCACCCTTAGCCAGGGGGGCTGGATGCCTACCACCACCCTTAGCCAGGGGGGCTGGATGCCTACCACTACTACCACCCCCACCCAGGGGGGCAGGATGCCTACCACTACTACCACCCTCACCCAGGGGGGCAGGATGCCCACCACTACTACCACCCTTAGCCAGGGGGCAGGATGCCCACCACTACTACCACCCTTAGCCAGGGGGGCTGGATGCCTACCACCACCCTTAGCCAGGGGGCTGGATGCCTACCACTACTACCACCCTCAACCAGGGGGGCAGGATGCCTACCACTACTACCACCCTCACCCAGGGGGCAGGATGCCCACCACTACTACCACCCTTAGCCAGGGGGGCTGGATGCCTACCACCACCCTTAGCCAGGGGGGCTGGATGCCTACCACTACTACCACCCTCAACCAGGGGGGCAGGATGCCTACCACTACTACCACCCTCACCCAGGGGGGCAGGATGCCCACCACTACTACCACCCTTAGCCAGGGGGGCTGGATGCCTACCACCACCCTTAGCCAGGGGGGCTGGATGCCTACCACTACTACCACCCTCACCCAGGGGGGCAGGATGCCCACCACTACTACCACCCTTAGCCAGGGGGGCTGGATGCCTACCACCACCCTTAGCCAGGGGGCTGGATGCCTACCACTACTACCACCCTCAACCAGGGGGGCAGGATGCCTACCACTACTACCACCCTCACCCAGGGGGGCAGGATGCCCACCACTACTACCACCCTTAGCCAGGGGGGCTGGATGCCTACCACTACTACCACCCTCAACCAGGGGGGCAGGATGCCCACCACTACTACCACCCTTAGCCAGGGGGGCTGGATGCCTACCACCACCCTTAGCCAGGGGGGCTGGATGCCCACCACTACTACCACCCTTAGCCAGGGGGTGCCAGATGCCCACCACTACCACCCTTAGCCAGGGGGCAGGATGCCCACCACTACTACCACCCTTAGCCAGGGTGGGCTGGATGCCTACCACCACCCTTAGCCAGGGGGGCTGGATGCCTACCACCACCCTTAGCCAGGGGGGCAGGATGCCCACCACTACTACCACCCTCACCCAGGGGGCAGGATGCCCACCACCACTACCACCCCCACCCAGGGGGCAGGATGCCCACCACTACTACCACCCTTAGCCAGGGGGGCTGGATGCCTACCACTACTACCACCCCCACTCATAGGATGGACAATGCATGACACAACAAGCACACCACAACCTAGGGAATGCAAGATTAAGACATCCCCCCACCACCATGACAAGCGTGTGAGCAGGCTGTGTCAAATGCCTACAACACCGAACATGACATTGAACATACAATGTGACCCCCTAGCACATGTGCCACACATATATGTGTGTGGCACCCACAATGCAAGCAGCCCATGACCATTGTGGCAATGGGGCCTAAACCCCCATCATCACAGTGACCAAAAGGCAAGTGTGGGGTCCATAGCTGAAGCACATTTTGACCATTGTGGCAATGGGGCCTAAACCCCCATCATCACAGTGACCAAAAGGTAAGTGTGGGGTCCATAGCTGAAGCACATTTTGACCATTGTGGCAATGGGGTCTAAACCCCCATCATCACAGTAACCAAAAGGCAAGTGTGGGGTCCATAGCTGAAGCACATTTTGACCATTGTGGCAATGGGGCCTAAACCCCCATCATCACAGTGACCAAAAGGTAAGTGTGGGGTCCATAGCTGAAGCACATTTTGACCATTGTGGCAATGGGGTCTAAACCCCCATCATCACAGTGACCAAAAGGTAAGTGTGGGGTCCATAGCTGAAGCACAGTTTGACCATTGTGGCAATGGGGTCTAAACCCCCATCATCACAGTGACCAAAAGGCAAGTGTGGGGTCCATAGCTGAAGCACATTTTGACCATTGTGGCAATGGGGTCTACACCCTCATCATCACAGTGACCAAAAGGTAATTGTTGACAAAGAAAGAGCTGCAACTGCCAAACTGCATGGATCATTCCTGGTCACAGAACCAAAAACTCATCTGTGGCAAAGTAGTGTATGTGTCCCATTGCAACATAAATTGGGGGAGCCAAATACTGCAGTGCAAATGAAACATTCCTTTGGCCATGTGCAGACAAACAACACCCATGGTGGCTGAGACCGTCAACAGTCATCAATGACACAATGACAGAAGTGACCATCAGAATGCAGAACCACATATTTGCACCAATGGGCACACAAATGCAGATACCCTGTGGAGACAGCAGATGTGAGGTGAACAGATACCATACCATGGCAGCAATGGGACACACAAACCATGATCACTGTGCTGACCGATGACCTAGGAGTCCCAGGGACAGCAGGGGAAACACACCAAACAACATACAGCCAATGGCACACCCAAGATATGCCAATGCAGTGGTGCAGATGCACAAACACAAACAGGCAGACCAACACTGTCATCATACACAGCAGGTGAGGGGTGGGGGTGCCATAGTCCCCAGGCAACAACACAACACATGAGGAGAGCTGAATACCAATCATACAGATGTGCATACACTGCCACACTAAGGTAACTCATGGATCCAAATCCCCTATGTGGGCAAGCAGGCATTGACAGGTGAGAGGGAGCACAAAACACACATGTCACACAGGCACGTAGGAACAACAACTGACACAGCAAGTCACAGACACACCACAGCACCACCCCCAGGGCCCCCACAATGTGGTGACCCTGGGCTGAAGAAAAATACCACTGTGATGACAAAGCTAAATGTCGTTCACACTGTGAACCACAGTCAGGTGTCCTGAGCAACTAACTACCATCACACCTACACAAGCACAAATCAATCAGCATGGCCAGTAAGCCAAGGCCAACATGGAGGCAGGGGACTAGCCGGGCAACAACTCTCATCTGCACACACTCAACACCACACCCTCGACCTCCAACAATGTGCAGCAGTGAAGTACACATGCACTGGTGACATTGCACATGCACCCATTACTATTCCAGGGTGGTGGGTGGGAACCAAGGTGTAGAAACACATCACACATGGACACTCAACAAGACTCCTGAATGTCTGACACACTGCACACTACGCTGTACATGGACATGACGGCAATACCACACCGACCAATGGGATCCCAGCCACAGTCACACACCAATGAAGAAGCCAAGGTCACCCACAAAGAACACACATAGACAACAACCAACATTGCAGCCCGGACCCTAAGGAGTGCCAGCAGTCACACACACAACGTGTCACAATCACTGAAAGATAACACAAACTGGAAATCACATGACAGGGGCAAACAACAAGTGCCAAAGGGAAACCTGACTGTGACCCATCTGCGTCAGCACACAAACTCTGCCCTGACAGCAAACACACCTATGGGTGACACCCTGATGACCAGTAATGTGCCATGCACCCACATCACAGAGAACACAGGGAGAAGACTTTGGGGGAACATAGCTCAAGTCAGCAAGCATCACAAACAGGTACAACACTAGGGATCACAGCATGCGCAGATGAATGGAAGTGAACACACAGACATGCACATACAACACACACCTTGGGCGCAGGCAATGTCACACGTGTACACACTGCCATGAGGGGACTCCACTCCTGTGTGAGGAAAGCTGTGCCATATGTTGCCTCAGTAGGGCCCCATCATGTTCAGCTGAGCACTTGGTCACACAATCAACAATTAGCACCAAATGAGGGCTCCCATCACATCAGCCTGGTCATGGATGTGCCAACGGAATCATCAGCACAGATCCAACACACTTGTATAGCAATGTTGCACTGACTACACGGATGAGTCCCTCCCCATTGATGCCCAAACCTGCATGTCCACTGGAGATGGCAACACGGTCAGGGAAGTAGACAAATGCAACGATGGCAGGCACAACAGATGTGCAGGGGTGGAAGCCACAGATGTGAAATTGCCAATGTAAGTAGGAAACCCATTGCCAAATACTGAACACATGACACCCTCAGATGCTGCTATTGATGACATGGATACACCACATGATAGGACACATTCCCCCTGGACCACATGGGTTCCTGCACAGTAACACTTCATAATCATGAGACCAGATATCACCATCACTGCAGCAAGGGCATGGTTAGCTGCACCAACAACATGTACATCTGAAGCATGAGCACTAGAGAAAAGAAAGTTGCTTTATTCAGCATATGTGTTGAGGCCAAACGAAGTCCTGAAAAAGAGCAAAGGCCAATGGCCAGTCCATTGTCAAAGTTCAAACAGGGTGACACTGGCAGATGTCACCCTACGCATGCCTGCACAATACCAGGGACAATCCACTAGGAGGGGCAACCGGGGGCAGGCCAGGCACCGCAGGGACAGGATCAGGGCTCACCAGGGGAGTCAGGGAAGGGGTGGTGGGTGCTGGAGAGCCACTGACAACTGCAGTGGAGGTGTCTGACATGGTGTGTGCCGGCACAACTGGGGGGCATGACACAGATGTCGTGGGTGCCGGCACAACTGCAGTGGACCCTGCAGATGGGGTGGACAGGTCCGCCACTGCAGTGCCCAAGTCAGACAGGGCGGTAGTGGACTCCACTGCAGTGCCTACCTCCAGGGGAGGAGAATGGGGAACAGGCAAGGTGGGTTGGACAGAGGGGGAGGACACCCTCACCACATCAGTGGCACAGACAAGCGCAGCGGGGGTGTGGTGCTGGGAGAGCAAGTGGCAGGGGGAGAAGGCCGGAGCATCTTGGGGATGGTATATCTGTGGGTGGGGGAACCTGGGGCAGGGTGTGGTGGGGGCACCTGTGCAGTGGGGGCCTGAGGGATGGAGGACGGAGACCTTGTGCCTGAGCTGCAGGGCAGTGGCGGGGTCTTGCTCTTAGCACTCCGGGGGACTTGCGGGTGGGGGCCTCAGTCCGTCTGCGCCTGGGGGAGGGTGTCCGGGGGCGAGGGGCACTCTGCTCCGTGTGGGTGGGCTTCCTCTTCCCCCGGGATGCTGGAGCAGCTTCATCGGTGGGGAAGAGGCCGAGGTCACAGAGGAAGAGCTGCTGTGACTTTGGGGTTGCAGGTGAGGCAAGGGAGGGTGCTTTGGAGGGAGAGGGAACTGAGGACTGCGCAGTGCATGTGGATGCGTGTGTGTGTTCCAGGGCCCCATCCCCTGTGAGTCTGGCTTCAGTCCCCTGAATGTGCTTGCGTGTGCGTTTTGTCATTGGCGTGTGTGTCAGTGTGCTGGATGTGTGTGTGCTGGTGTGTGCCAGTGTGTGTGTGCCTGGGATGGGTAAGGTGCTGGGGAGTGTGGATGGAGCAGAGGCAGGAGGGGTGAGGGACCGTTTGAGGAGGGACACTGCTGCCGTCAGGGAGGAGTCCATGGACCTATTGCCCCTCTGTAGGTCAGACATGCCCGATGAGATGCCCTCCATGAACGACACCAGCTGAGTCAACAGCGCGGTGTGCGCATGGCGGACACTCAGCATGGCTGTCTGCCCTACATGGAGCTGGCGAAGGAGGTACACAGACTCCTCACTCAGGGCAGCAGGGGACACAGGGGCAGGGGGTGCGGTGCCTGGCCCAAAGGAGACACGCTCCCGGACATGGGAGCCTCCACGGACCTGGGGAATGGGAGCCGATGGGAGGGCGGTGGTGGTGCTGGTGGTGGCGGGGACAGCAACACTAGCTGGGGTGTGGTGGCTGCTGACACCCGCCTCCACAAGGGAGTCATCCTCCGAGTTGCTCTGGTCCTCAGCTGAGGTGGATGCTGCTGAGGACTCCTCGGTGTGGCTCCCCTCGCCCTCCGTGCCACTGGGTCCCTCCGACCACTCCTCGGCTGCTGACCCAGTCTGGCTCTCCGGCTCCTCCTGGTCCGTGGAGCTGTCCCCTTCCGTGGCCGTGGATGTATCTGCAAACAATGGGGAAACAGACAGACATCAGTCACCTGCACATAACGCACACACCACTGTGAGCACAGCACATCCCAGAGCAAGCCCTGGCATCATTAGTTGTACATTGCTAAAAGTGCACTAATTGAACAGGAGAAGTCAATTGTCAGTCTGATGCCAAGCATGGCACTCACATCCCACATGGCCTTGCACCCATCTGTCTGGTGTCTGTTGGATTGCAACACCCCAGTGTTGACACATGCACCAAGTACACAGTAGTTGGACAGTGCAGAGGACACGGTGTGGACACATCACAGCTCTTGCCACTGAGTCAGTACAGGTTTACGGATGTAAGGGATGCCCAGAGTCAAATAGGAAATGCATGTGATGCATACCAGCGACAGACACCATGATGCACCCATGTCCTGATAGCCAGCGCCACTATGGTGTGCATGTAGCACATGTCACTCCCCTGCAGGATCACCAATCAGTAGACACATGCCATGGCGGAGGCATGACTGCAAAGTCATACATCACTGTCTCAGTGATGTATGACTTTGCAGCCAGACAACAACACTCTGCACTGTGTCACAATAGTAGGTCATGGGGAATGCAAGTCCTGGAGCTGCACAAGTGCACATGTACATCCCCCCACAACACATCCTCTTAACCCTCATCTGTCCAGGTCATACCTATTGGACATATGGGAGACCTGTGACACTACCCTACATGTCAGAATACAGGCATTGTGTAAGCAATGGACCCACCCATGATGCCCACCACAGAGTCAGGGAAACAGATGCTGTCTCCCACCTTGAGTCAAGCAAACTGCAAGGACACAGTCCTAAGTGACAGAATTCCCTGCATGTAAGGGCCACACCTGGGTATCAGATGAGGAGTGGGCAGTGCACAATAGAGGGACATGGCTCCTGGACAACATGACTGCTGTACTGTGGCAGTTCAACCTGGCCCGAGGAGGGCACATAACATGTTAGACAGAGTACACAGTGCAGTCTTTGACTCACCCCCTCCTTGCTGCTCTCTGGCCTTCAGCTGCCCATCCAGGTCTGGAAAGACCACCGCCAGGATCCTGAGCATGTGGGGGGTCAGGGTCCGTGTTCCGCCCCTCCTGCGAGGAGGCGACAGCTTCAGCTGGACCCGTGCAATCCTCCGGGTCCAGCCCCGAAGGTCCTGCCACCTCTTTTGGCAGTTGCGGATCCGGCGCTGGTAGACCCCCACGGACCGGACAGCCCGGACGATGTCCTTCCAGATCTCATGCTTCCGATGGGCAGAAGCCTGTCAGGATGACAAAGTGATAAGGACATTACTACACATGCAACATATCCGTGCATGACACAGTTGCATATACATGTCGCAATCACAGGGGCACATGGTGTACCCAGGCAGTGCACGGCTGCCCATGGACAGTTTTCCAGAAGTCACTACATGGTATCATAGCATGGGGAGTAAAACCCTGTTCAGAAGCACTGTCACTGCACCATACCTGTCCAGTGCAAGTCACTACACACTATGGGGGGTGACAACTACTCAGTGAGCCTGCTAGCCAGTGGTGTGCTGACTCTCAGCCTTGCTAGTCAGACAAAATGCACATTCAGAAAGGCAGTGCACAGAACACTCACCTGCTCCCCTGGTGTCCCATACAGCTTGCTGTACTGTGGAAGTAGGCTGTCCAGCAGGGCCTGGTTCTCTTCAAGGCTGAAGGCTGGGGCTCTCTCCACAGTACGTGCCATTGCAGGGTCCAGAGGGGCAGAGACAGCAGCAGTGCAGTGGCAGATGTCGTCCTGGAGCATGTAGTGCAGGCAAGTGGGCTCTCAGGGGAACATGCAGCAATATATATGTGCTGGAGAGGCAGATACTGTCCCTTGTGTCCAAAGTGATAGGTCCAAGTCGTTTGCATCTTCTGAATATGGCCAATCCATGGAATAGCAGCACCAAAACACGCCCACAGCATCCTTCAAATCTTCAACTTCATGACATACATTATTTTGCAACATTGTTGTGGGTGACCAACTGATTTTCCAGCAACCGACTCGTTCGAATATTCAAAAACGCGTCCGTTGCCAGGCAAGCCCATTGTCAATGGGTGCGCACCGATCGGTCCATTGCTGTTCAACGCGCACAGGGGTACAACGCGTACCCGCACACATTGAATGCAATGGGCCGGCCGGAGGCACCGATCGGTCCATTGCTGTTCAACGCGCACAGGGGTACAACGCGTACCCGCACACATTGAATGCAATGGGCCGGCCGGAGGCACCGATCGGTCCATTGCAGTACAACGCATCACTGTACATGTGACTGGCATATGTCAGCATGCCTGTCTCAGATGGACATATGCCAGCCACAGATAGCTCCCAGGGAGTGAGGGGCACACCTACATCACGACAGCCTGTCCAAACCTTATCATAAGGCATGTAAGGCTGCATTTCCTATTGTGTGTATGTTGGTGTACATGTTGTCCTGTGGGTGTCACCTGTGGGCAGCCACCCCCAGGCTGTGCACGTGTTCATGGGGACAGGATCCTGGGTGTTACGTGTACGTGACCACTGTGATGTGCAACTGTTCATATCTGTGCATGTGCCATGGTCACATTTCACAGTGGTGTTTGTGTATGTCATGTCACATACCCCGTGAGTCCCATGTGGGACGGTATGTTTGAGCCAGGGTGTCCCAGTGGCACAATAGTGATGGCCCTCCACAGTCTTTGTGCATGTAGTGTTTACAATGTCTCTGATTTCATGTGCACAATGGGAGACAGTCTCCACATCCACGTTGTGTGTGCATGGACTCTGATGTTGTGCGTGTGTGTCACAGACGTCCATGGCTCTCCTGCCATGGCAAGTGTGGCCACTACCTGTGGGGGTCATGTTTGTTTTGTTGTGGTGTACACATGATACTCCAGGTGATGCCAGTGTCCATGTGGCATTACAGGGTCCCTGGGAATGTGCCTGTCGTTGAGCTGTGGTGCCTGGGGCACATCTGTCCTCACATGTCACTGGGGGGTGACTGTGACACAGCATCATGATATCCAATGGGCCAACCTGGGACAAATTGATGCCACCTGTAGGACCGTGTTGACAGATGTTGGCCATGTATGTACCATAAATGTCGTTCCGGTACTGCACACTTCATGTAGTTGTGCCTCATGATGATGTATGTTGGGATCTTGAGTGTGTTCAATGCCGCATATGTGGGGTGACTGACGATCTTGCTTACTTCTCCTCTGCACTGCAGGGCTCCTGCTGTCCATCGGCCATTCCCAGACCTGGCAACGATGGTGGAACGGGACAGCATCCGACGGTACCGCTTCACCAGGCAGCTGATTGAGGATTTGGCAGTGCAGTTGTCCCCACATTTGCAGCCTGGCCGGCCGTATCCTACAGCGCTGACCCCCAAGGTGAAGGTGATGGCAGCCCTACACTTCTTTGCCACCGGTACCTTCCAACATACTGTGGCGTCTGCTGGTGGGATGTCACAGACCATGTTCAGCCGTGTGCTCCGCGATGTTTTGGCGGCAATGTTGCTCTTCCTGAACCGGTACATCTATTTCCCTAGACTGCGACGACTCACTGACGTGAAGAGTGACTTTTATGCCCTGGGGAGGATGCCGCATGTCATTGGCTCCATTGATGGGACACATGTGGCTTTGGTACCACCACAGGCCCAGGAGCAGGCCTACAGGAACCGCAAGCACTACCACTCGGTCAATGCACTGGTGGTGTGTCTTGCAGACATGACCATCACACACGTGTGTGCCCGTTTCCCTGGTTCAGCACACGATGCCTTTGTGATGAGGAGTAGTCGCATCCCCAGGTTGATGGCACAGATGCAGAACCAGCGTGCCTGGCTTGTCGGTGTGTACTGACTTTGTGCCATTGTGTGTGATCTGATCTGTAGTATTCCGCCCACTTTTCCAAGTCAGCTGATGTGCACTTGTCTGTCCGTAGGTGACTCGGGATACCCCAACATGCCGTGGTTGCTGACACCCCTCAGGAACCCTGTGACACCTGCCCAGATGCGCTACAATGAGGCACATGGTCGGACCAGGAGAGTGATTGAGCGGACCTTTGGTCTCCTGAAGAGCCGCTTCCGCTGCCTGGACAAGACCGGAGGGTCCCTCCCATATGCCCCTGCGAAAGTGTGCAAGATTATCATCGTCTGCTGCATGCTCCACAACCTGGCAGTGCGGAAGGAGTTGCCTCTCATCCAGGATGACGATGACCAACATCCGCCACCTGTGGAGGATCCTGGCCTGGACCACGATGCCAGTGACGATGATGATGATGATGGTGATGGTGATGTCCGCACACAGCTCATCACCAACTTCTTTAGCTGAATGTGAGTATCCTGAGGTGTCATGTGAATGATGTGAGTTGGCATGATGTGTGGGTGGTGCTCTGGTGCTGTTGGAGTGTGTCCATGGGCTACTTGACAGGATGTGTGTTGCGATGTGTGGTGACAGGTGGGCTGTACTCCCCAACAGTGTTGACATGCTAACTTGGTTCTGGGTGGGTATCTTGTAACATGTATTGTGCATGAGTTTTGCTGTTCTGTCCTGTACTGCATTGCTTTTGACTGTGTGTCATTTCTGTCCTTCACAGGGTACTTTCAGATTCGTTTGGTCAACTGTGTCCACCGACGACGTGATTGCACATCCAGGCTGGTAGCTGTTGTGTCCCTACAGGTGATGTGCGCCACACCCATGGACTTCCTTCTGTCTACAGTTGTTGACTGTGTGCCCGCTACCAGGTGGGGTTACCTTGCATCTGTAGTGGTTACGGCATGTTGCTACTGTGTAATAAACCTGTGCTTCACTTAGTGATGTGCGTTGTCTGTGGTCACACATTTGACTGCCATTTGCTTACTGCACCTGTGGGCTACTTGACTACAACTGGGAATGGGTGTGGTGTCTGTGCATTGCACCGTCTTCCCTGGCAACATCAGTGTAGGCAATGAGTCAGATGGCCTAGGTGTGTATGTGTTGTGTAGCCCTGGTGGTGTGTCTCCCTCATATGTGTCACGTTGCCTGTACTCACATGCCTGTGTTGTCCTTGCTGTTGCAGTTCGCATACACTGTGTAATTTTGCAGTTCATCATCCCCATAACAGCACCCACGTTGGAATCACGACAGAGGCAAGTATGGTGTATTAGTGTGTTTATTGTGATAATAGTGCATAGGATGGATTGTGCTGTACATGAATCTTGCAATCCCAAGTTCCTAGATGAATAGAAAGTCCAGGTAGACAGGATCCCCAGTATCGGGGCCACTGTTGTCTGACACATTGTTCCAACTTATACTCCCCATGCAATGTGTGGGAGTAGTGTTGCCATCAACAGGGTGAACAGTCTGTGCACAAAGGCGAAAATCCAGAACAGGTTCAGGGTTCCTGGGAGTTGCGCTTGGCCATCAGCCTCTCACTTTCCCCTCCTCGGACGACCCCTCTTCTTGGGGGGGGCCCTCAAGTGCAGGCTGCTGCGGTGCAGGGGACTCTCCGCCAGAGTCCTCCTCCCTCCCTGTGGCAGTTGCAGTTTGTTCGGTACCAGATGTTGTTGGCACACAGGGAGGTGTGGACTGGTTGCTGTTCATCTGGCGGAGGCATTGTAAAATGTCCCTGTGCACCGCCGTCATCTCATGTAGTACATCCCACTTGGACTCCACGCGGGTCATGTGGGAGTCCACACGTGACATGTGGGAGTCCACACGTGACATGTGTGACTCCACTTGGGACATGTGGGAGTCCAAGCGGGCATGATGGGCAGCCTGCTGCTGTTTAATGTCTCTGAGGAGCCCCACTACCTGGCTGAGCTCTCCGGTGCTGGACTGGTACGCATCAGCTATGCGTACCAGTTGTGGGTCTTCATGCACACCAGCAACGTCTGCAAGCAGCGACCTCTGTCTCCCACCCCTCCCACCACCCCTGCTGACATGTGCAGTGTGTGCAGTTGCACGCACAGATAACCCTGGTCCACCTTGGGGGTTGGTGGTGGTGGTGGTGTCCATGGCCCCAGGTTGGTCCAGGGTCACTGCGCTGGTGTTGTTCCTTATTCTGTCCATGTCGGCAGGGATGGTATTCGTGGTGACAGTCGTTGGAGGGGTGGGTGCAGGGGGTGCAGCTGGTGGACCTGCTGGTGCTGCAGCTGGTGGTCCTGCTGGTGCAGCATGTTGACTTGCACCGGATGTGCCAGGTTGTTCTTCATCGTCCGAGGAGGACAGGGGCTGTACGACGCCAGTGAGCTCGGCATCCTCTTGAGCCTGGGACTGGGACTCCTCAGCGTCTGCTGCTGTGTCCCTATCATCACCTGTTTTTGGGAGACACAAACAATGTATGTCATGTTTCTGCAGGCATCAGTGGTTGACACACCTGACAGTTGTGACTGTGCCTCGGGGTGCGGGCCTGTACATTGTATTGTCCTAAGTTGTCACAGTCAGGGGTTGATATTGGTGTGGCACATTGTCCTGCATTATTTGGGCATTTCTATGTATTCTCTGGGGTGTGAACATGGTCTGCATTGATTGTGTTTGGTTGACAGCCAGACCTCCTTCCCACCCACCCACCCACCCAGTCAGTTATCCCACCATGGAACGTGCTTGCATTGCAGGGAGTGTAAGTTGTCTCTCAGGATGTCAGTCAGTGGTGTCCTGCTGTTTGTTGGTGCACAGTTGGCAGCAGGGCCTTGTGCTCCCCACAGCAGTAGCCAGTGTCAGCCATCTTGTGAGTCCTTCTCCACTCCCTGTGATGTGAGCATGGTTCAGGGTGGTGTTGATGGGACAGTTGTGGGGGTGAGCTATGTCTGTGACTACGTCTCCCATCATGCTATTGCCTCCACCCCCTTCCCAGCATGCCCATGCTTCCTTCCTTTTGACTCTGCTTCCCTGTGGGGTGGGCTGGCTGTGCTGACAGGATGGCTGGGAGTGTTGTCCTGGCAGTTGTTTGGCTAAGAGTCCCAAGAGTGTCCCTGTGCTTCACACAACATAACCCAGGGTGGTGGTGCTTTGTGGGATCTTGTGTTAGGATGGAGGGCATTGCATTCTACCAGGTGGGTACTGTGGAGTTTGTGTTGGGGGGGTGTGAGGGGAGGTGCTGGTGACTATAGTCAGTGCTGCAAGTCCCCCTTCCCACCCAGCCAGCCAGATAGCCCACCATGGAACGTGCTTGCATTGCAGGGAGTGGAAGTTGTCTCTCAGGATGTCAGTCAGTGGTGTCCTGCTGTTTGTTGGTGCACAGTTGGCAGCAGGGCCTTGTGCTCCCCACAGCAGTAGCCAGTGTCAGCCATCTTGTGAGTCCTTCTCCACTCCCTGTGATGTGAGCATGGTTCAGGGTGGTGTTGATGGGACAGTTGTGGGGGTGAGCTATGTCTGTGACTACGTCTCCCATCATGCTATTGCCTCCACCCCCTTCCCAGCATGCCCATGCTTCCTTCCTTTTGACTCTGCTTCCCTGTGGGGTGGGCTGGCTGTGCTGACAGGATGGCTGGGAGTGTTGTCCTGGCAGTTGTTTGGCTAAGAGTCCCAAGAGTGTCCCTGTGCTTCACACAACATAACCCAGGGTGGTGGTGCTTTGTGGGATCTTGTGTTAGGATGGAGGGCATTGCATTCTACCAGGTGGGTACTGTGGAGTTTGTGTTGGGGGGGTGTGAGGGGAGGTGCTGGTGACTATAGTCAGTGCTGCAAGTCCCCCTTCCCACCCAGCCAGCCAGATAGCCCACCATGGAACGTGCTTGCATTGCAGGGAGTGGAAGTTGTCTCTCAGGATGTCAGTCAGTGGTGTCCTGCTGTTTGTTGGTGCACAGTTGGCAGCAGGGCCTTGTGCTCCCCACAGCAGTAGCCAGTGTCAGCCATCTTGTGAGTCCTTCTCCACTCCCTGTGATGTGAGCATGGTTCAGGGTGGTGTTGATGGGACAGTTGTGGGGGTGAGCTATGTCTGTGACTACGTCTCCCATCATGCTATTGCCTCCACCCCCCTTCCCAGCATGCCCATGCTTCCTTCCTTTTGACTCTGCTTCCCTGTGGGGTGGGCTGGCTGTGCTGACAGGATGGCTGGGAGTGTTGTCCTGGCAGTTGTTTGGCTAAGAGTCCCAAGAGTGTCCCTGTGCTTCACACAACATAACCCAGGGTGGTGGTGCTTTGTGGGATCTTGTGTTAGGATGGAGGGCATTGCATTCTACCAGGTGGGTACTGTGGAGTTTGTGTTGGGGGGGTGTGAGGGGAGGTGCTGGTGACTATAGTCAGTGCTGCAAGTCCCCCTTCCCACCCAGCCAGCCAGATAGCCCACCATGGAACGTGCTTGCATTGCAGGGAGTGGAAGTTGTCTCTCAGGATGTCAGTCAGTGGTGTCCTGCTGTTTGTTGGTGCACAGTTGGCAGCAGGGCCTTGTGCTCCCCACAGCAGTAGCCAGTGTCAGCCATCTTGTGAGTCCTTCTCCACTCCCTGTGATGTGAGCATGGTTCAGGGTGGTGTTGATGGGCCAGTTGTGAGGCTGAGCAATGTCTGTGACTACGACTCCCATCATGCTATTGCCTCCACCCCCTTCCCAGCATGCCCATGCTTCCTTCCTTTTGACTCTGCTTCCCTGTGGGGTGGGCTGGCTGTGCTGACAGGATGGCTGGGAGTGTTGTCCTGGCAGTTGTTTGGCTAAGAGTTCCAAGAGTGTCCCTGTGCTTCACACAACATAACCCAGGGTGGTGGTGCTTTGTGGGATCTTGTGTTAGGATGGAGGGCATTGCATTCTACCAGGTGGGTACTGTGGAGTTTGTGTTGGGGGGTGTGAGGGGAGGTGCTGGTGACTATAGTCAGTGCTGCAAGTCCCCCTTCCCACCCAGCCAGCCAGATAGCCCACCATGGAACGTGCTTGCATTGCAGGGAGTGGAAGTTGTCTCTCAGGATGTCAGTCAGTGGTGTCCTGCTGTTTGTTGGTGCACAGTTGGCAGCAGGGCCTTGTGCTCCCCACAGCAGTAGCCAGTGTCAGCCATCTTGTGAGTCCTTCTCCACTCCCTGTGATGTGAGCATGGTTCAGGGTGGTGTTGATGGGCCAGTTGTGAGGCTGAGCAATGTCTGTGACTACGACTCCCATCATGCTATTGCCTCCACCCCCTTCCCAGCATGCCCATGCTTCCTTCCTTTGACTCTGCTTCCCTGTGGGGTGGGCTGGCTGTGCTGACAGGATGGCTGGGAGTGTTGTCCTGGCAGTTGTTTGGCTAAGAGTTCCAAGAGTGTCCCTGTGCTTCACACAACATAACCCAGGGTGGTGGTGCTTTGTGGGATCTTGTGTTAGGATGGAGGGCATTGCATTCTACCAGGTGGGTACTGTGGAGTTTGTGTTGGGGGGTGTGAGGGGAGGTGCTGGTGACTATAGTCAGTGCTGCAAGTCCCCCTTCCCACCCAGCCAGCCAGATATCCCACCATGGAACGTGCTTGCATTGCAGGGAGTGTAAGTTGTCTCTCAGGATGTCAGTCAGTGGTGTCCTGCTGTTTGTTGGTGCACAGTTGGCAGCAGGGCCTTGTGCTCCCCACAGCAGTAGCCAGTGTCAGCCATCTTGTGAGTCCTTCTCCACTCCCTGTGATGTGCGCATGGTTCATGGTGGTGTTGATGGGACAGTTTTGGGGCGGGCAATATGTGTGACTGCGACTCCCATGATGCTATTGGCTACACTGACTTGGCCAGCATACACAGAATTCCTTCCTTTGAGTGGTCTTCACTGTGTGTTGGTGTTGTTGTGGTGGCTACATGTGTGGATGTGTTTGTTAGTTCTATTTGTGCCACTGCCTAGCTGTAGTTGTGGTTGTGTTTGTACATGTGTTGGCACAGTTGGATGTGACTTTTTTGATGGCATGTGTTGTGTTTCTCTGACTGACATACACATTTTGGGATGATTCTGTTCTGGTTGCTGTGTGATTGCTATGAGTGCATGGTTTGACTCTCCCCTTGACAGTGATGTGTGTGTGTTTTGTGGCAGTATATTGTGTACATTTGTTGTGTACTCACCAGGCTCTGGGATGTCCTCTAGTCCATATATGCTCACTGGCGGTAGGATGGCCCGCACCTTCTCCTCCCAGGGCCTGAGGTATATTGGCTTGGCAGGAGGGCCACTGCCGGTGTGTTGGCTGTTGATGTAGTCTTGCTTCAGCAGTTTCCGTACCCTCCTGCGCACGTCATACCACCTGTTCTGGATGTCGGTCTTTGTGCGCCGACATGGTGATTGGGCGTTCACCCTGTTGATGATCCTCTCCCACATCTTGGTTTTCTGCGACATGGGGGTCTGTTGGACCAATGTGCCAAACAGCTGTGGCTCTACCCTGAGGATCTCGTCTACCAGGACTTCCAATTCACAATCTAGGAACTTGTGATTCTTCTTGGGGGGCATGGTGATGGGTGGTGATGGTGAGTGATGTGTGTGTTGGTGTGCAGGTGAGGGTGTGTGAGTGTGTGTTTTGCTGGGTGTATGTGAGGTAGGTATTTGTTGGTGTGCTAATGGTGTGTGGCTTGTGTGAGGGATGAGCTGTGGGTGTGTGGTTGCTTTCTCTTGGGTGCTGGCAGTGGAATGGCATTTGCAAAGGCTCATGGTAGTGATTTGTGTCCTTTATATAGGTGGAGTTGTGGGTGTGTCTTTGTTCTCTGTCCCCACCCCCCCAGTATTTATTGGCTTGGTAATTGCTTGTTTGGCCTTTTTTGGTTGATTTTTCCTTTGTGCTGTTTGTGTATGTTGGAAACGTTCTTGTGACCGAGTCGGACCCTGCATTGGTCTCGTACGGTGTTTTCCGTTTCGTTCACGCTGTGTTTGTGCAGTTTTGTATGCTGCGTACGCGTCGGTCGCGGTGTATTGTATTGCTTCGGCTCGGTTTTGTATGCGTGTCGGTCGTACGGCTTGTCCTCCGTCCGACTCGGTCGTGTTTTTCGCGCCTTGCATCGTACTTTGCGGGTTGGAGTTGGCGGGTACGATTCGGTCGGATTTGTTCCGGGTGCGTGTCGGTCGGTTGGATTCGCGTGTTTTTCCGGCCGGATTGCTATTTTCCGAGCGGCTCGGTCGGTCGGCTTGGTTTCCTGACGTGTCGGTCGGATTTATCGCGGCTTGCATCGTACTTGGCGTGTCGGGCGCCACTGGTACGTGTCGGTCGGTATTTTTTCCGGATCCGAGTCGGTCGGTGCTTTTTCCGGCCCGAATCGGAATCGACCCCTTAGTGTTTTGTCTAGTTTATTTTATAGAACAGGGAGACTTCAGTATTGTTATTCAAACTTAGATGTGATATTTTCTGAGGTTCCGATTCGCAAGAGTATGAACCCAGTGCTTAGTAGTCAAGACGTACAGTTTATGGGAGAATTTTTCTTAACAATGAAATCAATAGACATAACACATGCACATAGACACAATCTAACATGTTCTTTACTTGAAGAAGAAAAGATATTTTTGAATTTAGTAGAAGATAGAAGACAAGATTTTCAAAAGAAAGCTTCTGAGCATAAGGCTCATTTACCACCTTGGGCTGAGAAAGAAGGGAGTTACACACCTGGCAAAGCTCAAGCTGCTATGGCTCTGGATTTTGTAAAAACAGGAAAAATTTGTCTTCAGAGGTTAAAGACTGAATATAACAATGTTTTCATCGGTACCAGTGAAAGTGAACACAATTTTTTAATTCTTGGAGGTTGGGGACTCAAAGGAGGAACAGATTCAGTTTTTCCTGGAATCTATTATGTGTGTGGGAATAAGACTTACTTTAGGCTTCCTGCACGGTGGTATGGAAGTTGTTATTTTGGAATAGTATTTCCAAAGATATACCACGTAAAAAGAAACACTGAGAGCAATGAAAACAATAGTGAATTAATACGTAGTAAAAGAGCTAGTTTTTCAGAAATTGTAGGTGATATATTTGGTGCATTGATACCTTCAGTGGGAATAATTCTGAACTCAAGGAAAATATGTAAATTGTCTACAGTGGTTGATCGTTTATCAACGGATACTGCTGGAGGATTTCTAATGATTAATGCGGAAATTATTGTGATTAGGTCTATGGTTATGCAAAATCGACTTGCTCTTGATATTATATTGGCAAAAGAGGGCGGAGTCTGTAAATTATTGAAGACGAAACATTGTTGCACTTATATTCCTGATAAGAGTGCAGAAATTGGAACATATATACAGAATATAACTAAACTTGAGAAAGAACTTAAACCACTGGAAGTTGATAGTGTATGGGAAAGATTGACAAATAGTATCTCGTCAATTGGAACCTGGTTTGCTAATGTAGGAAAAGGACTTATAGGTCAAATATTAGTACCCTTAGCAGGGATAGCAATAATAATCTTGGCAATAACAATATGGTGCAAATGCTGTAAAAAGAATGGAACATATAAGGTGACAGGAAGAGGAAAGAAATGAAAGGTAGATGAAATCGAACTTGAAGAGTGGAGAAGTGAATTATACAAGAAATTAAAAGGAGATTGTAAAAATGGAAAGTGTAAAGATGAGAATGAAGTAATTTCCTAGAAGTTGGCATCTGATTGAGGGTAGTGTTTTGATGGCTCAGAAACGCCATCAGAGAGGGATTGATGGAGCAAGGTTTCATAAATGAAACTTGCTTGTATTCAATCCTCATCACAGTATTAATTTATTAAAACTTGTATTGTTAATACTAACCTTTGCATTCACGACACGAAAGGGAAGGAAGCTTGCCTATGTGTTTACTAAGGAATAACGCTTGTCTGTAAATCCAAAATGGCCGCTATACGCGGGAAAACTCAGTGCGCATGTCATAACCAGATCACATGGTGTGACGTCTTTCTTTGCTTGGGGGGAAATTTCTGCTTCTGCGCAGTGTGTAGTAAAATGGCTGCTTGATGTTTTCACATGCTTCAGCTTGCTCTCATGTCATTACTAAATTGTCGTTTCCTAATGCAACTAACGCGGGATAGAATTTATAATTAAATGGGAATAGAGTAGAAAAAGTGGGCATACAGTGAAACATTTTATTCTGTGATTTTAATATTTTCTTCTTGCACTTTTATTAGTTCGTAAACTTGGGCCTGGGTTGGTGACCTGAAACTCGAGAGGCAAATGGTTCTGCGCATGTGTCCTGTATGCCTGCCAAATGAAGTCAATCTGGACGTCGTCCAAGGCCGCGACCCGATGGCCGAAGATGCTGTACTCTTGCCTTTCCTGTTGCATATTGATACATTGTCTATGAAAATTGTTTTACATTTGACATGAGACGGGTGGGAAATAAAGCGAATGTATTAATTTGAAAGGGTGGGAATGTAAAGACAATAGGCTTTACAATTTAGGCCAAATCGATACGGTGCGAGAATCCACCCCCTGTCCCTGTCCAATCAGAGGTAGTGGCCCCATATTTTAGCAACATTAAGGGGAGGTACATGGGCGTAGAAGGGTATAATAGAATATAGCATTAGTTAATTAGTTAGAGCATGCGTTCACAAAGAACAGGCGTCCATGCTGCCAGAGCGCTCTTAGCTCCAGACTGCCAAGCTGATCGATTGCAGACCGAATCGCTGTCCAGAGAGGTCCTGAGGAGGGGGCGGCGGAGTCCATTAGAAGGAAGGCACATGAGAATCGAGGAGAAGCCGAGTATCAGAGAGGGGAACGACGCAGGCGTCGTTGTAGAGAGGTCACCGGTCCTGTCCTGATCCTGGAGGAAGTCTTTGCTCTTCATCCTTCCTGGGTCCTATTCTTTCAACTCCTTGGCTAAGGGGTTTGGTTCTCGCACTTAGGTAAATATAATGCAACCTTTAGTTGCGCTGCTATCTCTATCCTCTCCTTTTCTTTAAACACCGTCATTGATTAGCAATAATCATTTCTATGCTTAATCTTGGGTATTGCGATTAAGTACCATGTGGCTCTGTATTTTACTCTGCTAAATCTTTAGATAAACATTTTAAAAATTCCTGACTCAGTGGTTATTTCAGGATTATGTACTATAATGAATGTCACTCATTATAAATTTCCCAATTAGCAAAGGATTCATTGGTAAGTCATTACTCTTCAATCAGAAGGTAATTGGTAGCAGGGATTTTGATAGAGAGTAACAACTGATAAAACCCAGCGTAAGTATTAGCGTAGTATGAATGTATGGGCCCAAGTGAGTATCTGGTGTATGAATGCTGTTTGCTAATATCGCGCTGGATCAATACTGTCCATCCCTACCCTGGGACCCTTCTTACACACAGAGCTGCTCCACTCTCAGCTAATTAAGAAGCCTTCTGCAACGTGGCAGTCCTATTTGGAAATGAAGTATATCAAGCACAGTTTGTTGGTGAACAGGCCCCATTGAAATCAAAACATTAGAAAGGGCCAGTTTAGAATTGATGGCTACCTGGCCTGGATTGGCTGGGTGTGCACTATTTCCTACTAAAGTAAATCTGCAGATTGCAGAAGTAACAGTTACTAAACCAGGTAGTGGCTGTTTATGTTCTACAATTGACTCCTATAGGACCATTTGCTCCAGTACATGCACAACGTGTACATCCCACAGTGGAGGTGAATTGGTCCACAGACTATTAATGCTACAGAGGACAAACCACCCATAAAAGGAGATGGAATTCCATTCTGGATTACTTGCAAAACTAAATAGTTGGAAGAAGTCCTAGGATAGGCACTGGATTTTAACTATGTGTCTTCCACTTGGGATGTTACCACCCATAGAACAGTGCACTTGGCAAACTATATTTGCCAGTAAATATATTACTATGCAAAGTGCACCCTCATTAGTGGTGCTACTAAGGTGCTATAACAGCCACAGAACGAGCATGGGCTGCACCTACTATAGATTTAGGAATAAAATTAATGGGTCAATTTGAGATAGTCTCTTTGATAGTTCTGAGTAATCTTTGTGGAGAAGTCACAGTTCTGGCAGTACACCAGGTTATGACAGCAATTCCCCTTCAGGACTGTAAACGGAAACTTCTAAAGTAGGAGTGGGTGGTGGGCTCTACTCCACCATCAGAGTTTGCCTACTCCGCGCTCTGCTTGGAGCCCAGAGTTCAGCAACAACTCCGCCTCTGCTGCGTGACAGCCCACCCCCAAGTGATAATGGGTGTGTAGAGTACACTGAAAGAGAAGCACCCAGAGAAATGGACCACTGTTTCATTTCCACTGGGGATGAAGTCGGAGTTAAGATCGGAGCCAGCCCATGCAGCACACACTCTAGCGAGAGAAGGATGAAAAAGGAAGCTCTCACCATAGTGGAGCAGGCGCAGCCAGCGACTGGTGAACAAGTTGCCAGTGTCATGTGGCGGGGAGGAGGTGGGGCTTTTTCTTGTCAATCGCTAGGTCTACTGTTTCTCAGCACTGATTGTGGGAGGTTTTTCCAAAGGGTTAGTGGAACATGTCACGTGTAGGCTGTGCTGCACTATGGTGGCTCAGTGAGGGGCAAATGATTAAAGGGGATGAAAAAATTCTAGTCAGGGGAGAATGTGCCATAGCTGAAGGGAGAGCCCAGGATCCACGGAGGCAGTTGTCCGGTCATCCGGGAATGGGGACAATATGAGGTGAGCTTATTTTTTTATTATTATCTGCGTGAAGGGAATGAGAATGAAGGACCAAGGGGAGAGCATGCACAGAAGATCCCGGCTAATTATCAGACAGAATTACAGCTCTGCACACAGCTTGTGTCCTTCCATGTTCTGTGTGGAGAGACCATGTCCTTCCCAGGGCATGTCCTCGCTGTTTCAAGTAGCCCAACCACAGTCTGTGCCACCCAGCTCTATGGGCACATCTGCCCTCCATGCACTTCTAGGCGCACGTCCATATGCCACCCGCCCGACTGGGCTCTGTTCACATACCCCGCTAGTCGCTTAAGAGAGCAGCGCAGCCCACCCCATGATCTCACAAATCTACTTCCAAATCTGCGTGAGTACATATAGAGCCCATGACCTCTCCCAGAATCAATTTACTTATCCACCGTGTTTGCCATCCCAAATCCACAGTCTTTGCCTTCCCAGCCCCTGCCCCCCATGCTCTGTGTGACTCTGTCAGACCCCATCCTCAAGGTGTGTGCACACAATCTCTGTCTGACCTCCGGAAGCTCTGGTGCACATATGCCTAGTAACGCTCCATGTTCTCTACTTCCTGGGTGCACACACCCATTTTTTAACCTCTGCATATTTTGTGCACGCCCAAAGTGAATGTTATGTGAAAGCTTTGTGAGCCTAACTAGTCTGTGGAGACATGTGGACTCCAAGCTTCCCTTGCAGATGCATTGAGCTCTGGGTTCTTTCTGGCATGTTCTCAGAATGCAGAGCAGCTGTATACTTGTGTTGTGCCTGCCCTCTGCTCATGGTCCAAGGAACCACACAGGCATCTCGGAGAGTTTCAGAAATGTAAACCTCTGTGTGCAGGTTCATGGGCTATACAAATGCCTCTCAAAGCAAAGAATCAGAATGAGGATTCCGGCAAGGAAAAAACGGAGCCAGATATTTAGAGAAAGCGGAAAGCAAATCAGAGAACAAGAACTTATATCAAGGTATAATAGTGCCTTATCCTTCTAGCATTAACATGCCCCTTTTTCAATTATTTAATCCAGATTTTTTTTTTGTAAACTGTTTTATTTGGTTTTCATTGTTCATTAATGAAATATTACAACAACTTTGATCAAGATATACATAAGACGTAAGTGAGGTCCTTTCCACAGTGTTGGGCATGAACCTGGAGGTAAGCATAAGTCTAATCATGTTTGGGGTTGTGAATGAGAAGGGGTCAAGGGCTAATCTGAGAAGTAAACGAAGGAATCTGCTGTTCGTGTTGATATTATTAGCCAGACATGAGATTTGTATTAAGTCGGTATCCCAGTACCCCCCTATGAGGTCAGACTCAATACGAAGGGTACGAACGCTGGATCGGAGCAGGGAGGGAATCAAGAAGCTTGACTTTTGGGATATTTGGGAACAGAATTCTAGTTTTGGGGTAAAGATATATAACTATAGCAGATTGACAAACTGGCATGGAAGTCCGATGATTAAGCAACAATATCGCAATAACTCCTGGGTATCAGGGACTAGGACTGGTACCCCCAGAACCTTTCCCTTTTGGACCATACGGGACAGGAGGATTGGGGACTCGCTCTCTGTTAATCCATCGGCCTAGGGTGAGAGCAAGACCCCCTTGCTTTCTTCCAGTTTGTTTATTGCACAAATGAGGACAAAAAAAAAGATATACATAACAGCTTTTACATGCAGTTGGTGGCAATTTCACATTATCTATTGACGCATGGTAGGTTTGGTGTTCTGATCGATACCTTTCCCATGCCCTGTTACCTAACGAGGAGTGTGGTTTCGATTTTATTATTTTGTAATTGCGTCTTGTCCTCAGCTTGATCATGGACAGCTGCGAGAGTCCAGTAATCATAGTGAAGTAACCGTAAATAAACTGGGGGAATTAAATTGAACTGGGTGTACACTGTGTAAGGGGAGGGACAGGAGAATGGGCTTGGATGATCGGTGCTGAGAGTCCACTCTTGTACTTGTGTGGAAATGGCGCCGGAAGAGGTGGTTTAATGAGACTCGGGGGGAGTCATTTGTGCATGCTACGCATTCACGGTTTATGTGTTGAGTTCAGATGGAGGCTCTCCTTTGGAGGCGGGTGCATTCAGAGTGGCTTGCAGGGATGCGGCGAAGACAAGGGGGACCTTGTGTGATCTAGAGTATGTTTAATGGTATGTAAGAGCGTCGCCCATTGCATGGAAATCCGGCGTTTACGTATGCCTCAGGCTTCCTCACGTCGCAGGGCATCTTCTTCTGATGCCCCCCATTTAAAGACTGCTCCTACCCAGGCTGCCAATGGGGGCCCCGTAGGAGTTCTCCAGTGCATGGCAATTCTCCGCTTAGCAAATAGGAGGGCCAGAGACGCAAACTGCGCCTCGACTCTGTGATGTTTGTGACGTCTGAATATGCCCAATGCGCAGGCATCCCATGTGGTAAGGTCTGTGAGTCTCGTTACGTTACACAGTGCGGTATGTATTGTATTCCAATAGGAATGAAGCGCTGGGCAATTCCAAAACATGTGAAAGAAAGTCACGCTGGGGAGTTGGCATCTTGGGCATGAGAATGGTGTGTTCAGGTAGTATCTTTGAAGGTGCTTGGGCGTTAGGTATGCACGATGCGAGCTGAAAAATTGTATGTTTTAAATCAGGGATTGTGGGATGCTTTCTTTGAGTATTCTAACGCGTGTTCCCATTCTTTGTCATGTAACGGCCTCTAGAGTTCTGCCTCCCACTTATTCCACAGGGGTGTAAGTGACACTGCTATTAGGTCCCGAATGGCTCTATCTATCCAGGTCACTATATGGCGTCCAGGGCCCATCTGCAGGATGGCATGGAGGACCGGATGCGTTGCTGGTTCCTTATCTCGCATATGCCAAACTCAGCGGCAATCTGCCACCAGTTGACCGTACAGGAGGAACTGGCCACTGGGGAGGCTAGTATCGGCTGCTATTTCATCAAAAGGAAGTAGGTTGATATCTGCGAACATGGATCCTATTTCCGTAAGAGAGTGGTTTGTCCAGACTTGGAGGGCTCGAACTGTATAGTGCTCACGTTCCCATGGGAAGCCTACTAACGGTAGCAGTGGAGAATAGAGTGGAATTGTACGTGACTTACGATGAATCCGCTGTATGCAGGCTCGCGCCACTGTCACCTGTAATGGGTGAGTTTTCATTGGTCTGGATCCTGGAATTAGCAGAAGTCGGATCTTTGGGAGTGATATCGGCCCGGTGTCTGTGTTGGTCTCTCCTAGTAGGCGTCCCGCCATCCAGCGCGATAACCATTGAAGCTGGGCCGCTAGGAAGTATGCCTCGAATGAGGGGGCTCCCAGCCTCCTCTGTCCACCAGTAACTGCATTTTGGCGAAGGCTACTCGTGTGCACCCATTGGCCCAGGTTAAGGTGCATAATATTGTGTCTAACTCCTGGAAAAAGGAGCGAGGAGGGACTATCGGGAGATTGGCAAAGTGATATAGCAGTGGCGGGACAAGAACCATTTTAGCCACTGCTATTTTTCTGAGGGGGTCAAGGAGAGGGTCTTCCAGAAGCCGACTGAGGAGGGATGCCTTCCAAAACTTTTCGATGACTACCTTCGTATATGTCCTGTAGAGAGTGGTATAGGCGTGCGCCTAGGTAGCACTGAGCGTGCATGCTCCAAGTGAGATTGAGTCCTCCGACATGCACTTCCCGTGGTGGAAGATCGGCAGAGAGTGGATATATTGTGGTCTTAGCCCAGTTGACTATGAGGCCGGCTACTGTCTCGAAGTCTGCCAGGGTCGCAAAGATTGGGGTAAGATCCTACGTAATGTCCTTTACCTAGAGTAGTAGATTGTCTGCATACAGTGATATGCTATGTGTGGTTCCTGCCAGTGGTATACCTCATTGCTTGCCCTCTTCTCTTAGACGAACCGCCAATGGCTCCATCGCCTTAGCGAAGAGCAGCGGGGAGAGTGGACAGCCCTGCCACATCCCTCTCTATACTGCGAAAAGGGATGATACACGTCGACCTAGTCTGACCCTAGAGGTAGGCTTCATATATATCAATTTAGTGTATGCACGCAGCTGAGGGCCCACTCCCATTCGCCGGAGCACCGCGAATAGGTATTTCCATGCCAGAGTGTCAAAGACCTTCTCCAGATCGAGGACCAGGCACGCAGCATGGGGGTATCGGCCTTGGACCTGATTCTGAACATGGAACAACCGTCGGATATTGTGGGAGGTGCGTCTTCCCGGTACGAACCCACATTGGTCTGAGCGCACTAGAGTTGGGAGAACCAACGCATAGTGCGCTGCCAGTATCTTGTTGAAAATTTTATAGTCTGCAGACAATAGAGCAATAGGCCAATAGGATCCCAGTTGGCAAGGGTCACAGTCTGGTTTTAAGAAGGATACAATCAGTGATTCTCGGAGGGAACGCAGGAGCTCTCCCCCTCTAGCGCCGCCTCATACATTTCTACCAGTCGTGGCGCTAGCAGTGTAGAGAATGTATGATAAAATTCTAATGGCAGGCCATCGAGACCTGAGGCCTTATACAGAACTACTAACCACCACACTCCTACAAGTGTGACAATTCAGACTATTCCAGGAATAAGAATGTGTCGGCGGCGGCTAGAGTTTGTATTGCTTGTGTCACATCCACTGGTGTGATATTCGCTTCTAGAGTGTCTTTGTCAGCTGTCGCTATGCACGGCAGCGGGTGAGTGGCTAGGAATCTGTCCACCGTCTCGGGGTCTGCTTGGTTAGGAGCTCTATATAGTTTCACATAATATGTGCTGAATGCTTGTGTAATGTGGGCTTGGGAGCGAACTGCCATGCCTGTGATAGTGTTTACCTCTGTTATAGGGTGAGAGACAATGTCTTGCCGAACAAGCCATGCCAATAGTGTGCCTGCTCTATCCCCATCTCTATGTGCCCTGGCTGCGTGCACTCAGAAATTGTATCATCTGAGGTCCGTTAGCACTTCCGCATATGTGGTTTTAGCGTCCGCTACCTGAGTCAGTGATGTCTCATTTTTATCCACTGCCTGCGTCAGTGTAGTTAGCCTTCGTTATTCCTTTAATATTTGCCATTCCAGGGTCTTACGGACACCTGAAATGTGCCGGATACATGTTCCTCTGATCACAAATTAAACGCATCCCACTCTATTGCTCTTGTGGTTGCCGATTTAGCGTTTTCATGAAAGTAATTCAGGATGTGTGTTTTTTGTTCCTGTCTGAACACCTGGTCCTCTAGGCATTCGCGTGGTAGACGCCAGGTAGGGACTGGGGGTATCAGTGGTTGCCAAGCCAAAGAGAGTGTGTGTGCGTCATGATCGGACAGGACTCGCCCTAAATATTCCGCATCTTGGATCATGGGAATTATGTGTGAAGAGCATAGGAACCGGTCTAGGCGAACTCTGAGGTTATGCAGGATAGAATGAAAGGAGTATAGCCTGGTGTTGGGGTACTTGCTGCGCCATGCATCTACTAGAGACCAGTGATCAACCCAGACATTAAAGTGCTTCGTTTGCATAATGGCCAGAGATGCTGGGTGTGGTGGATGCAACCTGTCCAGTGAGAAGTCCTGTACACAATTATAGTCTCCTCCCAATACCCAGGGTGTCGCAGTATACTGGGCGAGAGTGTGAAATAGGGAGTCCTCATATTTCACCTGTACTGTGTTTGGCGCATAGATACTGCCTATTAAGATCGGTCTGCCATCCAGGAGACCCTCTAGGAGAGCATAATGACCTTCCTTGTCTACAGCCCTGTGCAGTTCTTGGAACGTGACCCCCGGCCGAAGCCAGACAAGTGCATCCTGTGCAAACGCTGAGTATGTAGTTGCACAGAATGTTCCTCACCAGCGCTTTCGTAATTTGTCCAGTTCGCCCGCCATTAAATGCGTTTCTTGGAGCATCGCAATCTGCACATTCTGCTGTTTTATGTAAGCATATACCGCATATCTTTTGTGGTCTTTGTGCATGCCTCGCACATTAAGTGTGAGGATGTTAACATCGCCGTTATGTATCATTGGAAAGTTTGAGGGTTATGGCATGAGTGCCATGGGGTATGGGAAGGATTGTGTGTGTGCCCTTTTCCGAATGGCCTTGGCACTGCACGTGGGCTGATAGCGCTTATCCATCTGTAGGTGTACAATGAGTGTTTGGGTAGGTGGTAAAAGTGGGAATAGTAACTGGGGAGGGAGAATCTCCCAATACTCAACACCTACCGCAACAGGCGGCACATCCGGACACGGTTGTGTCACTGCCTTCTTCCTCCGAGGTGAAGATGTGTGGGCCTCTGTCTCCGTCCGTTGCCATTGAGGCTGGCCCTATTTCTGCCACTGCTTGCAGGGCTTTCCTGAGCTCAGTTATAATTTGTTCCAAGTCAAGGGAACCCACAGCCAGGGTGCAAGTCATGGATTTAGATCGCACGCGGCATCTCTTGGGGCAGCAGTGTCTGTTCATCGCCTTTTGAGTTTGTTCATTGCGTTTTGAGATTGGGTGTGGGTGCTTTTGACAGTTTTGCTCAACCCAGTCATGGGTTGCTTCGGGGTCTGTAAAAAATGTGGTGGCACCCTTGTGCATGATCTTGAGACGTGCCAGAAATAACAGTGAATATTGAATGCCCTCCAGGCGAAGACGACGCTTGACTTCCACAAACAAGGACCGTTGGCACTGTACTGCTCAGGTGTAATCTGGGAAAAGCATAATGTGCTTGTTTTCGACTCGGATGGGCTCATGTTGTCTGGCGGTGCGGAGCACTGCATCTCTGTCTCTGTATTGGAAAAACTTTGCTAATAATGGGCGGAAGGGGATCCTGGGGGTGGACAGTGGGCTGGCACCCTGTGTGCTATGTCTATGGAGAAGAAGACAGTAAGATCTGTGGCAGGTGTGAAGGAGCGTATCCAGGATTCTATGTAATCGATGGGGTTTGTTCCCTGTATTCCTTCTGGCAGGCCTAGGACGCGAATGTAGCATCTTCTCGAGCGCCCTTCAAGATCATCTGCACACTCCTCCAGGGTTGCCATGCGGTTTTGCAATATCCGTAACATTTCTTGCTGCGTTTTGGCTAGTGGCTGTAAGGTGGTGATCGTTTTTTCCCCACCCACAACCCACAACTTTGTCCGCCAGTTTACGTTGATCGTCGCGCAGTAAGTTAAGATCTGTAACCAGGGTGCCGAACCTTTCCTCCATCGTGACCCCGGAATGCTCAATGGCCGCCAGCACCTTATCCAACTTTTCAGACATGGTTAGTACAGGGGGCGTCTCTGTGTCTTCAAGCTGCGTTTTGGCAGTGCTGTGGAGAGTATCAAGGGTCCAATGTGGGAGCGAATCTTCCCCATACTTGTATTGAATTGAGCATGTCTCTTCGTCTCGATATGTGCAGACCCATAAGCTTGGTCCTATCTTGTTCGCAACAGCTGTGCCTGTTGCTGGTCTCAAGCTTTATTCTGGTGCGGATGCTGCCGATTTACCCCCCGGTGGTTCCTCTGCCTCAGTGTCCCACCTTGGTCGTGGTCATGGCAGAGCAGGTGACTTGTAGGTCATAATATGGGCTGCGCAAGCGTTACTGTGTGGAGCTGCACCTCAATACTTGGTGCCGAGTGGTTCACACTTTATGTAGGGTTGTATGTGCCCGGGTCCTCCTGATGCATTGGGCCTCCCCGCGTTGCCGGTTGCACCCTAGAGTCTCCAGCAGGGGCCATGTGGGAGGGGATCGCTGACCTGCCTGTTAGCCCGCCACCGTGATCATGCCTCTCAGAGTGCTGGAGGTACTTGACCTGGTTGTGGCTAACAAGACTCCCGGTAGTCCAGCGGGGGCTCCACCGGGTCCCAGGGCCTCTGTCACTAAAGTTGCCGGCCTCCATGCCAGATTCCCCAGGCAGCCTCTGGGTCGTTGTTTGGTCGCTATAAAAAACATCCCCAATGTCTCCTTATGGGCGCTTGTTCCTACGTGTGCGGCGCTGCGCGGCCTACTTCAGGAATGTTGCCCCCAGTTTCTCGGGTGTCCAGCCCTTTAGAGTCAGTGGGGGAGGCCCGTGTTCAATTACCTTTAATTCTACTCCTGTTGACTGCTATTATGGGCCAGGCGTCCCTCCCTCCACTTCTCACCTGAGTTGCCCGTGGTGTTCCCTTAACGCAAGGAGGTCGCCTGGATCCGGGTGATCAGGCACGTCGCTCTCCGCACCTCCATTCTCGCAGGGTCTTAGGCCGTCGCTCTGTGACGCATGGCAGAGAGGCCGTAGCCACCCTCGCTGCACCACTCCTCCCCGCAGGTGTCCATCACTCTGGTCTGCCTTCCTTCGTTAGTGCCGGCGCCCCCGCAGGTCACCATTGGGCAATGAAGCGAGGCATGTTGCAATAGGGCTGCTTTCACCGGTACGCCGTCAGCGAGCTCGTCCTCGTTCCACAGGTGCCGCCATGTTAGGTCCGCGTCACTTGCGGCGCGGACCATGTCTCCAGCAACTCCAGGACTGCATAATCGATGGGTCGGTGCACCACCGTCTCTGTAGCTGAACTAGAGCCGGTGGTGTCGTTTGGTGGCCCCTCATGTGCGGATTATGGATGAGGCTCGAGCCGGTTCGCAGAGCCTCAATCAGGCACGTCCACCATCTTTGCTGGCTTGGCCTGGCCCCCATTAGTTAATCCTGATAATTCATATAGAATACTTTTTGATTATAGGAATGTAAATGCAGATAGACACACACAAATGCTCACAATACTGATTTTCTGATGAATCTAGTGAGAGAAAAAATATAAAACAACCTTAGACATAGCTAATGGTTTCCATATTCAAAACATAGCACCTGAATCTTTAACCATTTTTTCATTCAACAGTTTTCACCACACATATACACGATTAACAAAGGGGCATAGGAATAGCCCTGGGGTTTTTGCAGCAAGAATCATGGAGATCTTACAAGAAGATCCAGGGGTTCGATTATATATTGATGATATATACTTAACAGAAGATGACTTGAGTGGATAACTGACTAGGGTGGACAGGATAGAGACTGATTTAATCCAACATGGCTATAACATTATTTTTAAGAAATTCTAAATACATATCTAAACATTAACCAGTGAGTGACTCAATCCATAGAAAAAGTGTTTGGAGATAACTGTTTCCTAGTGGACTTGTACAAGGGTGAGTAGGGGATTCAGCCCAAAGTGCAAGCTAAGATGGGTCAGAACAGGAAGAAAAAGCCTCCCCCCAATTTGACATCCAAACAGCAAGTGAATTAAGTTCCTTCTAGGGCAATTCAGTTACCTGTTTTAATTTACTACTGAACTGATGCTCTGGTGCACCCATATTATGTTCACCAAAAGACGCATGATGTCTGATCAGGTCCAGGAGTACATGAAGATGAAAGTCACTAAGGGACATATTTACTAGTCTTTTAGGGAATGCAGGACAGCAAGCAAAGTTGTTGTGCTGCATTACATTTAAGGGAAAGAGCAGAACTGCTCCATATTTACAAAGATATGGAGTATTTCTGCTCTATCCTTGTGCTGGCACACCGTGTGCAGCCTAGAGCCAAGGTGGCACCTCTGCACCATAGTGGAACGGTGCATGCGTCACAGGTAAGATTGTATTTGTACTGAAAGGGACATTTTTCTATGTGTGCTGTATTATAACATGCATAGGAAGAGTAAGTAACGAGGAGAAATAAAGATATTTATCCTTCTTACACCTGGTTCAGGGAGGTATAGCTTTTTGACATGATCTCAGGTTTACTCACCTTAGTAAATCTGGGATTGCATCAAAATAAGTTAGTGGATGCATTGGAACACCCATTCTCCACTCATTGACACCTGCCTGATGCAAAGCAACGCTAGGCAGGTCATTTTGCTGCGTTGCCTTACTTTGTATTTACTAAACCATGCAAAGTGGCTTTGCGTGGCTTAGTAAATCTCTAAAATGATTTTTGTGTTGGGCTGTGCGACAAAAGTGATGCAACCCTAGTGCAAACTCTTAGTAAATCTGCCCTCAAATGTGGAGCTTTTTGGTGACTGAGCCTGTGAGTGTCTTTAGTAACGCCCTGTGGCACATGTGTTTAAGCTGAGATAAATGACCTTCACATATGTGTTCATTGTATGGCACTGGTGAGCACAAAGCTGGATCTTCCTCAGAAAATGTCTTTGGTGGAGATTCAACCACTATTATGAATAGATCCCTTTGGTAAGGAATAGGTTTTCCCTACATATGTAAACTGGTTTGAGCATAATTTAAGGATGAAAGTCACAAAAGGCAATGTGACAATGTGAGTGATGCTTGCAATACGTCTAATCACTGGCAATCAATCGGGTAGCATTCTAACCTATCATTCTTTTGCCCATCATGCTTTCTCAGTTTGGACCCAGGCATATGCAAATCAGTCTAGACCCAGTTCCAATATGGATAGACCAGCTTGAAATGCCAGGCCAGGTCCTCCCTGAACCGGAACACAAGCAACCAGAACCCAAGCAATTCTCTACATGCCCTTCCCCCCAGCAGAAGGTGTGGACAGTTACACACTTCCCAACTTCATGGGAGTTCTCATTGCTAAGACATGAAAACCTGGAAAGACCATCAGCATTGGTATGGTTTATCTCAGGGTATGTCCCAAAGCATTGTTCCACAATAAAGTGCATACCCCATAGGGAGATGGACCACCTCAACCACTTAGGATTCTCACCCTGCATTTGCATGGAAATGAGTTCCAAACAGATATGGTCTCTGTTCCTTCAATGCCCAGACCACTGCAAATGCTTCTCTCTCAATTGCACTCCACCTTTGTTCCCTAAGTAGTAGCCGTCTGATAATAAAGGCTACAGATTGGTTTAGGTCCTCCTCATTAAACTGTGAAAGAGCTGCCCCAACGCCATAAGCATCTCACTGCACCATTAACTACTCAAGGACGGGTGCTGTGTACATGGCCTCCTTTAGAATGTCAAACACCTTTTGACAGACCTTTATCAAGATTACTTACCTAGGCTGCTTTGCAAGTCAGAGGGCAATGGTTCTATACCCCTTCACACACCTTCTGTAATACCCAGTGAAGCCCAGAAATGCTCTCACTTGAGTCTGCATCTTGGGAGGATCCCAGGCAATGTTGTGTTGGAAAGGATGTACGTGTCCTCCACTGACTTGGAGGCACAAGTACATAACAGAACCCCCCCTCCCAATTTGCCAAATAAAAGCCTTGATAGACATGCCTGCTTGTTGTAAGGCCTGAAGCACTTCCTTCAGGTGGTCTTCTCAATAGCTAGGCGGAACTGAATTCCTACAACCTAACCAACCTAAGTTCCTCCAACCTTTGGACTGTGGCAAGAGTATTCTTTAACCCAAATGGCATAACCAGGTACTGGAAACGCCTTTCCTGTATGTAGAATGTGGACTTCTCCTTGGCTCCTTCAGTTTGAGCAATCTGCCAATACACTGATGTCAAGCCAAAGGTACTGATTAACTTGGCAGCCCTTAACCAATCAATGAGCTAATCAGCATGGTGTATGGGGTGTGCATCAGTCTTGGTGACTGAATTGGAAATCCTGTAGTTCACACAAAACTGCAGTTCAGGGCTGCTACCCAGTGGGGCAGAGTTTGGCTCCAACACCCCTGTGCTGGACTAGGAACTACTGGAAGGCTCAATCATTCCCAACTCCAACATCTTGGATACCTCATCCTTCATACTGGCTGTCAATTTATCAGACAGCCTATACATTTTGTTTTTGAAAGGCATGCTGTTGTCATGACCCCTTCCTGAGCCCTCTAAGTAGTAGAACTAGCGCACAGGGCCCATGTTAAATTACCCTGTGTCATTTAATGGCTTGCTATGACGTCTTGACTGATATCCCCCAGAGCCCTAGGTTTCATTACCCTTGACTCTCTGGCAAGCATTTCCCTAGAACACGTGAACCAATAGAGTACCTTGCATCCACTGTTGCTAGGGCCTTGGTATGGTATTCCATTATACACATTAGTGAAAGAGATACATTCATTTCCTGGTTAATTGGTTCCATTGGTCAAATTGCACCTGCCCTTCCTGAAAAGTCAAACTATTGTACTAGCACAAGTTTCCTTCAGGGATCATTGAGAACCTTCCAGTTTGCCACCTGCTCCATGTGCCGAACGCAAGCCAGCTACATCAATTAGTGTTCCAACAAGGAATAGAAGCTGTGTCCAAACCTGAATAGTGGCTTGGCCTCTCTCCCTGCTTGAGTACGCTTCACCCATCTGCCTCACCTACAGAATCAGCTGGAATCGAGCAGCACTCTAGTCTTTTTCAGTCCAAGCTGAACCGGTGGTTCCTGTGGTCCCAGCTCTGTTGACGTCTCTGCCATCTACGCTACCTACTGCTCCCTGAGTCAAAGCCTCGAGAACTTCTTCGAACTTCTGACAAACTGGAAGACAAGGCTAAGTACGGTTAGTGTGCACTAATCCTCTTAATAGTATTAGGCAAGACTGAGTGATCAGCGCCTTCAAGACTTTAGACATTATCTCCAGGCCATCCCCTTGATTTCTTCCAGCGCTTCAGGTGTGCTCACGCTCCGGACACTTCTGGCGAACTTGGCACTTGAACTGGAATAGCAAAAGAACTAAAGACCTACGCCTGTGTTACTCTGATGAACAGTTGTGACAAAAGAAAGCACATAAGAGCACTTGATTTATGGATACGTTTAATACAAAGATCTGCATTTCGAGGTGATCATTGGAAGTGGCAGAAACTCCAATCTGTGTTCGTTTTGATCCTTGGGAGTGCTATAAACTCCAATCTGTATTTTGAGTTGATTCTAGGGAGTGCCAGAAACTCCAATCTGTGAATTAAGTTATTCTGCTCTCATGCTGTTTCTGAATGAAGTCTGTAAGTGTATGTTACTGAAGACAAAGTATGCTCATTCTATAATGAGGTTTGCTAGTTCACTGAAGGTAATTTCCAGTGTATTGCATCTTCACAAAACCCGAGGTCCTGATCCAGTGCAAATCTACCTTAAAAACCAAAGGCCTCATGGTTCGCAGTGTTGCACAGCCACTAAGCAGTATCACAAGTTTCTCTTTTCTGATTTCATCCCATACCCCTTTCCCCACTGGTGACAGCGTGTCAACAAAGGTTTCGGTTCCTTGACATGCGCTATCTTGGGAGGGATAGGAGGCTCAGCATTGGGTCCAGTATCATCTCCGCAGTTGGAACCAGGGAGTGCCTGACAGCTGTCCCCTGTGTCAACCTCATGTGTACACCTATTGGCGAGCTATAGGGTAAGTTGAAATAAAGAGCCAACTGCCCCAGCAACTGGCGGCATTCCCTCTCTTGACCTTAGTGGAGGAGTGGACTACTTCCTCCACTGCTGATCTTTCTCCTTGTCTGACAGGAGGTCTGGGACGGGTTCACTGTTCTCCTCCTCACCAACATCTGTCACCATGAGCATTGTGATTTTTAAACTCTCATAGTGTGGTTTTTACCAATTTACATGGAGATCCCTTAAGTAGCTCCTGGGGGTTTGCTGGTCCACCAGGCAGATGACCTCCCCAGGGCTTCATGTTTGCTGACATGAATTTGCTTTCTCTGGAAGACATCACCTCCTTTTCATCAGTGCGAGGGTCACCACAAATGCAGTTACTGTCCTCATGGTTATGGCCTCAGGGTACCAGACGATAAACCTGTTCCCAAGGGTTGTCTTAGTTTCCAGTGTCAAACAATGCCCACTCCCACTCTCAAAGGATGTTCCCACTACATGGACATTCTTGAGGTTTGCCTTGCACCCCCTCCTCATTTTCGACTGGCCTGACAAGTCACATAGCACTTAGAGAATGCATCTGGCTGATCTTCCTCTGGGGCAAGTAAAAGTGGGTGACTAGGCGGCCAAAGCTTTTGGCATGCCACAGATGTTCTTCCAATGGAATATCATACGCCAGCTCAGTAGGGAGAGCCTACAGCACTAGGGAACAACTAACACTTTGGTTGCCACAGGCTCAGGGACCTTAGGCTCACTTTACAGGAACCATTCTTCCAATAAATGAGGTGATCACTAGATGCATGTTACCGAAGACCCTTAATAGTGGGGCACTCCCTCTGCTTCTTGCATAATTCTGCCTCGGCCAGTCTTCCTGCAGCTTGCCACCTGGCCAGCTCAGACAGATCTCCCACTGGAAAGCTATCTTCCCCTGTAGGTACCAGATCCTCACCATCATGATTGGACTCCTCCTAGATCATTAAATCTTTGGTGCTGGTTTACCACACCCTCTGCCCCCTCTCCTTTTTTATATCACAATTCTTTATTGTTTTTCTCAAGTTTTATGTCTTATAAGTACAGAAATGGTAATGTACATGAACCTAGTGCTTAGGTTCATAATAGGAGTAAAGAATCTTGCATTGCAGGGATCTCAGTTGAAATCAATTTGAACAAACAAAGAACCCTCATGCGGGCAAAAATAACAATGCAAATTAGAGTTAAATGTTTCTGGAGGATAGAGTCTTGAACTGTATTGTGTTTGATGGCCTTGTGAAGGAGTATCTCCTTGTATTCTTGCCCCTCCCATACTGCCCACAAAAGAGCAAAGTCATGGTCACACAACGGGTCTTGTGATACATTGTGACAACAATAATAATATCAATACCAGATCTGGCAAGGATGTATTTATGTGGTATTCTCCCACATGTCATGAGAGGGCTCCAAGTTCCGTATGGTACATAAACTGGGACTCCCTGCTATGTGATTGTAGTGTGTGGTCAGCGCGCAGCCTATCAGAGGTGTACATAAGTATAGGATCGCACCCCATACATCCTGAAATTTCTGCATTTGGTCATGGAGTATATATATGATCTTTTCATGTCACCATTGTGTGTATATCTAGGAGCCATGTTCGATAAGAGGGTGGCGTGGCAGATTTCAAGGGGAGTGATAGCTCCACTTATGCTACCACCACAGCTTAAGAGAGACATCATTTAGCATGGTGGGGTAGAGGGGAAACAGCCTTTACAACGCGGCTGTTACATCGCGTTACTGTTACAACGCGATGCCTTTACCACGCAAGTCATTAGATCGACTTGCTCTAGATGGCGCTCCAACCTAAGGAATAGTGTAATTTACTATTCCAACACCTTCCCTACTGTTGCGCAGGGTGGAGTTGGAATAGTAAGTTATACAATTCCTAAGGTTGGAGCGCCATCTAGAGCAAGTCGATCTAATGACTTGCGTGGTAAAGGTATCGCGTTCTAACAACGAGGTCGTTGTAACGACCGCGTTGTAATGGAACACGAAGTAAAAGCATGCGTTGTAGCATGCTATATTCGGGGTAGAGATGGTAAGGCAGAAGTGTGATGCAGTAAAGCTAGTCTGCTTGTGAGCTGCAACAACACCCAGGGTTTAACATTTAGCAGCTCCAATGCTTTTTGCCAATAAGGTGAAAGGGCCGTAAATTCTCATAAGATGTGCATGATGTCACAGTCTGGGGAAGAGCATCTCCAACACCTAAGGCCCGATTCACAAAGATAAACTTACACTTTTGTGTAAGTTTACTACTTTTTGGGATTCACAAAGATAAACTTAGACCAAAAGTCTAACTTTACCACTTTTCGATATTCACAAAGGTAGGTTACTACTAGTAAAGTTAGACTTTTGGTCTACGTTTACCTTTGTGGATACTGAAAAGTAGAAAAGTTAGACTTTTGGTCTAAGTTTACCTTTGTGAATCCCGAAAAGTAGAAAAGTTAGACTTTTGGTCTAAGTTTACCTTTGTGAATACTGAAAAGTAGTAACGGTAGTCTTTTGATCTAAGTTTACCTTTTTGAATACCGAAAAGTAGTAAATGCACACAAAAGTGTAAGTTCTCATTTGTGAATCGGGCCCCTAGACTCTGCTTGCCTACATGCCCACTGCAGCTTAGCTGGAGTACAGTATCTTTATTGGAGGACCTTAAAATATCTAAATTTCAGTATGGCTTCTTTAAGTGTTTTGTCATGATCCTCAAGAATAGTAAGCCAATCATCATCGGGGATGGAAAGATGCAGTCTGACTTTCCACCAGTGAAGAAGGCTTAGAGCACTCGTCTGCAAAAAAAAGTATTTCTTAGTGTGGTCAACTTCTTACCCCCTACTGTTATGTCCCTATTTCTCCAGATGGGAGCATGTAGGTGAACAGCACCCAAAAACTGTAGCAATTTGTGAGCCCATTTCAAGGCAAACAATGACAAATGTAAAACAAGGTCATGATCGGTATAAAGTGCCGTTAGATAACTCTTTGGTGCGGAGTGGTCTGTAAACTCCCCCTTCCCTTTTTATCTCCTTCTAAGGTAGAAGGAAACGGGTATCCTAATTGTGGTTCTGAGGCAATGCCAAGACCGCCTACTGGTTGCCGTGGGCCCCAGTATTCGAACTGTCAAAGTGTCAATATAAACCCACAAGAAGGTAAGCCATGTCCGCTCAAATGCCCCAATCCCCAAGGATTGTGGTGTTATCTAGCATTCAGAGAGTAACAATACTAATAGGTTACAATACAAAGCATACAAAACGAGGGGATAAAAAGATATACATCACCAAATCAAAAGCAGGACAGCATCCATAAGCAGTTCCTAGCTGGTGGATCTAAGTGTCCCCTTGCACAGGTACCAAACATATCTAGTCAGTGAAACAGGTTCATGTCTGATGCCCCTGGAGGCAAGCGTATCTACATGCTGCACCATGGTGTCCTAAAAACTAAACAAACAACTATAAAGCGAGGGCACCAGTACAGTGAGCAGTCAAGGCAGCAATTAAGTTTTTAATAGAGACTGAGATTTGACTCTATGCGAGCCTTGATTTTTCTCTGGGTGTTTCTCTCCAATTGACCAGCTTTGAGTGACCCTTTCCAGTCTTTGGCATTCTTCCTGGTCGTCAGCCGTTCGATGTTCTCTCATGTTGGTGGGTGCGGGAGTCTCAAGGTTTTCCAGTGTATTGATGTGAGAAGTGTCCTAGGCATCCAAGAATTGCTCCAGGTCCTGTGGCTCACCATATTCCTTTGCTTTGCCATCCACAGTGATCAACATTATGGCGGGCTCCATACGACCATAACAGGTGTTACATTTTTTCCGGCGGGGTCGTACGCCAAAAAGCTATTTCTGTTTTCAGTTAGTATCTTGGCTGAAGTCAGCTGACAGCAAGATTTGGTGGTTTTCAAACTAGAAGGGGCCATGTTCTTTGATACTTTGATAATCTGCCATACCTGATGATGCTGGAGAAGCCGAACAAAAAAGGTTGTGGTGCCTGTCATGTAGAATAGGCATACGATTTGACCTTCTGAGCCCTCTGTATCTCCAGTTGTGGAGCGAATCTCAGTTCAAGAAGTTGTGGCAGAAAGTTCCCAAGAAAGGCAATGTTTGAAATGGGGTCTCTAGTTAGCAGTTTTGTACCCTATCCAAGTAGGGACCTTTCTTCTAGTCAGTGTACAGGGGATTACACTTCTAAAATAACCCCTGCTCACCCCCTTGGTAGCTTGGCATGAGCAGTCAGGCTAATCTCAGAGGCAAAGTGTAAACTATTTCTACATAACACACACAGTAACACAGTGAAAACATTACAAATGGACACCATACCAGGTTAGAAAACAAAGTATCTTAATCTAAACTAAACAGTACCAAAACAACAAAAATCCAGCATATATATATCAAGATATCACTTTTAGAATGATTATTGCAAAAATACTGCTTGTAGCAACAGATAGCTCCAAGAAGGGCTATTACAATGTACGTGACAGGCACAAATCCCAAGTATGGCACCGACCGCGATGTGCGCGGGCCGGCCACGGAGTCACCCGGACCCCCAAGTAACAATATCTTGGAAAGGAAGTCAACGGACAGTGCACAGCGTCATGGAGGTGAGGCATCGCTAGGCCACGCAAGGCCAGCTCCTTACTGGCACAGGGAAGGTGAGGCATTGAGTCCGCGAGGAGGTGATGTGTTAAGTCCGGGCTGGCAGGGGAGATGAGGCAGAGTCGGTGGTGAGGCATCGGTTACATTCAGCAGTGCGGTGTCGATGAGTTTGGTAGGTCACCAACGACGGTTATTGGCTCTGCGATGATGAAATGCTTGCTCTGCCGGTGACAGGCATCGGTGCGAACGCTGGCATCGGGGAGATCGATAACTTGCAGGCTTCGCAGACGTCGGAGCTGCGGTGCAGGCAGGGCGGTGTGTCATGCACTTCATGAGCGGAGCCCATGGCCTCGGTGCAGGCCGCGTCATCACTGGTGGCGTCACTGGTGCAGTCTCTGACAGCATCGGTATTGCTTTTCTTGGGTTTCAGCACCAACCACATGATTCCAAGGGCCCAGTAACAGGAATTGGCACACTTTGGCAATCAGAAGTCCAGCAGAGGAATCCAGGTGCTGTTTAGAAAATTGTAGGTGAAGTCTTTTTGTCCCTGGGACTTCAGAACAGGAGACAGGCTCTACTTCAAGCCCTTGGAGAATCTTCTTAAGCAGGATGCCATAGTAGGGCAAAAGTCAAGTCCTTTCCGCTGCCCACAGACAGAGGCAGCAACTGCAGGCCAACCCAGCAAAGCAACACACAGCAAATGGGCAGCACTCCATCTGACAGCTCATCAGCTCTTTTAATTGGCAGGGTCCTCTTAGTCCAAAATTAATCTAAAGTTCTGAGGTTTAAGGTCTACTACTTATACTCCATTTTCGCTTTGTAGTCTTTGTTTCAAGCGTCTCTTAGCTCAGTAAAAACCAATTCTGTCCTCCCTGGTCCAGCTTCACTGCAGAAAGGGGAGACAGCATTGTGCGGAACAGACACAGCCTAATCAGGTGCTAGTGAAAACTTCTCCCACCACTCTAAATGCAGAAAGGTCTATTCATCCTGGCTATGAGTCACCAGGGAAAGGCAGGACACACCTCAACCCCCCCTTGTGACTGTCTAGAGTTAATGCACATCCCCAGCTCCTGTCACTCCAAACCTAGACGATGAATCCACAAACAGGCAGAGGTACACAGGATGGTTAAACAAGTAAATGTCCACTCTCTAAAAGTGGCATTTTCAAACACACACTTTAAAAACCACCTTCCCAATTGAAAGTTACACTTGTAAAATGTTACAAGGCAGCTCCTATGGGAGAGCTAGTCCTTTCAATAGTGAAAAATGAAATACACAGTATTTCACTATCAGGACATGCAAAAAACACCTGAAGATGTCATACCTTTAATATACACTTCACCCAGCCCATGGGGTACCTTAGGGTGACTTATATGTAAGAAAAGGGAATGGTTAGGCCCTGTAAGTGGGTGCACTTGCCAGGTCGACATGGCAGTTAAAGCTGTGCTCGCAGACACTTCAGTGGCAGATCTGAGACACATTTGAAAGGTTACTTGTGTGGGTGGCACAACCAGTGTTGCAGGCCCACTAGTAACATTTGATATACAGGCCCTTGGCACACCTGTGCACATTCCTAGGGACCTAGTAGTAAATTAAATATGCCAAACATGGATACACCAATCCATAACAGAATTTGCATGAAGAGCATATGCACTTTAGCACTTATCAGCAGTGGTAAAGTGCCCAGACTCCTAAAGCCAACTAAAAATGGGTCAAACACAGGAGGTCAAAAAGCAAAAAGTCTGGGGGTAAACCCGCTGAAAATGCCAGGTCTAACAGGCTATTATGTTTGCTCCTTCGATTTTTCCAGGGACACCTGAGATGCATTAATTCACCTACTCATGTCTCCTAGGTCTGTAGCTTTGCACTTCAGGCCCCATATCTCCGGAGACCATTCCAGGAGGCCATGAAGACGGGTTTCTATGTCCTTCAATTTGACGTCTGTAGTATCCAATCTATGGAGAAAAGAAGTAATGCCTGTCGTGAGAGATTGGACTTCTGTTGCTGTATTTTGACACCACTTTATTTATAGAGCCCATTGAAGTCTTGATATCAGACAACTCGTGGCGTAAGATATCCAATGCCGATGAAGATATAGGTGGTGGTTTGTTTGCCATGTCTTCCTGCTGTCTTGGAGACGGCTTCTGATAAAAGAAGTTGTTAAGGTGCCTTTGGTTTAGACGTGTGCAGCAAAAAGAAAATCGGACATCTTGTGGAAGTGTGTGAGAAGTGCCCGGGAAGGTGTATGCCAAGGATGAGAAGGACAGGAAAGCTGAATGTTAAGTCCAATTGACAAGAAGAGGCACTATAGTAGGAGGCGGATGGAAACCCCAAGGAGATGAAATGAAGTTAGTAAGTTCCCAGTGAGAACCAGTTGTGGTTCCACAGCTGAGGCAAAAGACTCACAGCTAGAACATCCAGTGATCCACAGTAGAGTGTTCCCCATAATCATGCCTGTTTTAAATTTTCACAATCCCAGATCACTGAGGTACACACTTAAGATGGCCACCAGTAGCAGGAATACTTTTGTCCTCTCTCCCTGATCATTATCGTCAGGCAATGGCACAGAATGGAAAAAAGTTGCTGCCAGTCAAAATGGTCTCCTCTTCCAAAGTTGAGATTGCAACCTTTCCATTTTTAATGTTGGCAGGGTCAGGTATCAGAAGCAGGACCGGGACAGCATAGATTTGCAGCATAGAGTGTCAATACCAGGTAAGACAGACAGAGCTCCGGATCCCACAGTGGGAGCACTACAAGATGCTCAATGCCTATATGCCTGCAGTGGGGAGGTTGCTCCATCTCCCGGGGAACTGGTCCAGCTGGCAAGTATGCAATCTGTAAAAGTCCAGACCGCAACTTTCCATTTCTGAGACAAATACAAGCAATCAAAAATAGTGCATTGTTCTCAGGGCAGCTGCAACTGGCCTCACCCACCACTGCGCACTGGGTTGGGTAGGTCCACTTCAAAGGGTCTCCATCATTCCCCAGACAGTACTTCAAGGCTGCATAGCCAATGTCCTGCCCATCAACTGACTCTGGGCACTTCTCACGGGTGAGCAGGGCCCAATGAGTTGGGGAGCTCAAGCAGGATACATTTTGGTCCAAGGTGCTGGGCTCCGTTCATCCCCTCTCCTTTTAGCAGGAACCTGGGCCATTGTTTCAGGCTCTATGTCCTTCTGACTCCCTGATGGACTGCCATGGTCCGTGTCACAATGAGCACCCACTCCGGCAATCCCAACATCTCAACATGTGACATGAGCTTCACCTCCTTCCAGATAGTTTGATCCAGGTCATCCCTTGGCAGACAGTCAAAATCCATAGCCAGACTCACAGCTCGCTTTAGAAAGCCATATACTCCACCCCATTCCAAACCCATTGCCACAGGGTATTGGCTGACCTGGCTGTCAGCTGTTATTACTTGGTAGATTATATTCGGGACAACCTACTCTGAAGACAGTAGATGGCACCTAACAGTTGTCATATTGGCTTTGTGTCTCGCAGAGCTCCATCATCTGCCTATTGATGTTAGTCCACTGCCAGTACTTCTTAGTGTCATCAGGCTTTGGGTAGTGATGTAGTGGAAATCGCCTTTTATTTGTAGGGGTGCAATATAATCACACGTGTAGAGTTCACCCACATATAATCCTTTATTGTAATAACATGAAGTGTTAGGATTTTGAATTGTATAAACTCGAAACGTGATGTGTTTAGGCCATTTAAAAGTAACATGGAAAATAATGTAGAAAGTGAATGCAACTAGCAGAAAACATTAACTTGAAGAGTTTGTGTTGTGTTATTGACATTTATCCATGTACTAAAAAATTTATTAATTGTGTCATTTCTCATGTAGGTAGATGCATTTAATTGAATATGCCTTATTTTTCCTGCAAATTTGTAAAGTTTATGTCCTGGTTTCTAATGTCAGCTGAATCTTGTAGGCCTGAAATTCATTTTCCTGGCAACTCTTGCTTTAGAATTAGTAGCTGAATTTCATGTATGCTGTGGAATTTGTCACTTTCTCACGTTTTGTGTTGCAGGTGGAAAAAGCGCCCTTGTTAGCTAGAATAATGTCTTTGTTTTAGTAAGTCAGGCAAGGTGAGAAGGAGTTACATCGTCTATAAAGGAAGGCTGTTGTGCTTCACACATGAGGAGGACTGGGAACCAAGGACAAGCTGTTGCAAAACAAGAACACCGGTATCCCATGGAAAACTACCTTTGAGATTGTAGTCAGAGCAGATGGCGTGACCAGCAAAGACTCTGAAGAATCATGTCTTAACGTGGTGTTGTTTCCCTCAAGGGTATATTGAAAGTCCATCTATATTCAACCAGGTCTTGAAAAAGAACCTTGAGAGCTTGATTCTGCCCCATAATTCAGTGCTTGTTCAATACATTGATGAACTCCTCATTGCATCTGAAATATGGGAGGCTTGTAGGGATGATACTATTGCTGTACTGAACCATCTGGCTGACAATGGGCATAAGGCGTCTCTGAGCAAACTTCAGTACTGTCTGACTGAAGTTCAGTACTTGGGTCACCGAATTGAGAGAGGCAAGAGGAAGGTGTCATCAGAGTGAGTAGAGGCGAATATGAAAATGAATCCGCCTCCTACCCAAAAAGAGGTCAGGATTTTTGGGGGAATGGTTGACTACTTCCAACAATGGATCCCGAATTTAAAATAGCACACTTTGAATATAGCGAAAAGTGCTGGGAAACTCCTGCTTGGAAAGCTAAAACGGAAGCTGTAAAGAATTATATAAATGAGATAACTTGTAGGGAAACAGGGAATTCCTTAAGGTTGAGACAGGAGACAGAGCAAGATTTTGTTGACTTCTATGGGGAGCCATATACAGAGGATCTGCGTATTTGAGAGACACAGCTTAACAGCTGGCTTGAGGGTCAGACAGTGGAGAAGCTCTCAAGGGGAGAAAAAGAATTTCTAGAAAATGATATAAAGCAGAATGAGCTCCACCTAGTCATAAAAAATGGAAAAAAGAATGAAGCAGCTGCCCCAGATGGGCTCCCAAATGAATTCTTCATAAAACTTAGTGATACCTTGTGTCCAGTATTGACTGACTTATTTACAGATATTTGGGAAGAGGGAGCTCCTCTACCTAAGTCCTGGGAGGAAGCAGTAGTCACCTTAATTTTAAAACGGGGAAAAGATTCAAAATCCTGTGAGGCCTACAGGCCAATCTCCCTTTTAAACTGCGATTACAAATTCTACGCTATTATCCTTGCTAATAGATTGGGTAAAGTGACTGGGATTTTAGTAGCAGAAGATCAGAAGGGGTTCATGAAAGGTAGATATATGCATCAATTAAGTCATGAACTTATTAATACAATACATCTGGATGTGGAGCATAACAAACTGTTAGCTATCATCACTCTCGATGCAACCAAAGCTTATGACAGGGTGAACTGGCAATTCCTGTATTCTATGCTGAATCGCTATAATAAGGGTAACAAATTCTGCAGGGCCATACAGGGGAGATATAGGGCCCCTATCGCAAATGTTTTGGTGAGTGGAAATTTAGCCCCATGTTTCAAAATAACCAGGGGGACCAGACAGGTTTGCCCTCTTTCCCCGCTCTTATTCAATTTATATATTGAACCTTTTGCAGAAAAAAGTAGGTTGGAACAACTAATCACCCCTTTCAAGTTTGGCGTTTGGCAGAAAAAAATATCTCTATACGCCGATGACATCATGGTCTACACACAAAACCTATCATCAACAGTGGAGAACCTAGATCGATAGGTAGTAGAGTTTGGGAAGGTTGCAGGATATGAGGCAGTTTGGAACTGGGAGGAGAGGCACAACCTGATAAAAGATGAGATAAAATACCTGGGAATAAAAGTGAGCCACTCATTAGATAAATTGGCGGATCTAAACTTTAGGAAAATGATGGCCGAAACTAATAGGTTAAGAGCTGCCTGGTCACATCTCCCGTTACTAATATTTGGAGAGCTAGCTAAGCCAACGTGTCAATCCTACCCAAATTCACATTTCTTTTTTATATGATACCACTGCACTTTAAGAACTTATGGTTTCAACAGCTCCATAGTAGGGTAGACTCTTATTTGGTCAGCAAAAGGAATAAGAATCGCAAGAAGGAAGCAGCGGAAAAAATACAATAAAGGGGATATCGCACTACCAGACTTCCAATTATATGCTTAGGTTGTTCATCTAAAAAATGTCAGATTTCTTCTATCAGATAACGGTGGGGCAGGCAGTGCGAGGCTGTGGGAGACCCCACTTGAGAAGGTGGGAACAGGCAGGCCCAAATTCATGTTTAAATTTGGACACCAGAAATTCTTTTAAAAAATCAAATTAAAGGTGCTGCAAGCAGCAGCGCAACTGTGGGTGCAGATACGACACATAACAAATCTACCATACTATAGTAGGTATACCCCATTGTGGGAATCTCTGGGCTCCCTCAATTTTTTGAAAGACAGGCTGGCAGTCAGTTTAAGAGAAGCCGGAATTATAGAATGGGGCCAAATATTTCAAGAAGGACAGTTGTGCTCCTGGGACTTGTTCCAACAAAAGACCAAGATGGCAGTGTCCAAGTTTAAATTTATACAATTACAGAGTTGGGCCCAGTCCATGGGAGAGTACAAAGGGAGGACAAATGACCTGGAAGAGCACCTCATCACAAGTAACCAAAAAAAGAAGGTGGTGGCAACCTGGTATAAGTTGATCATGGACATTCAAGGCGAACGGGACAATATATCAACGCAGCTGTGGGGTGGATTAATTCCGCCTACAACCGCTGAACTCCTGTAGCAAGTATCCTTCCAGTTACTATGTAAGGTGGTGAAACCACCATATCTAAGGCAAAATCATTTGTTTTCCCTTCATAGAGCTTTTTGGTCCCAGAGGAGACTATTGAAATTGAAGGGATTGAAGGGGATCCACTGCAAGAAGTGCGGGTTTATTGACGCCGATGACACCCATATGTTTTTTAGCTGCCGCTCTATTCAGCCTATCTGGAAGGATGTGTGTAAGTTTATGACAGATCTCTTGCATACGCAACTGGAGGAAGCCTTGAATTAATTATTTTTGGACTGTCACCCGAGATTGGAGCCAAGCTGCACTCCGGGAATAAGTTGGTATTTTACTTAATACTATTGGGAAGGAGGCTGATCTGCAAATATTAGATCCACCCGATAGCCCCCTCCAAGGCATAATGGCTTATCTCGGTTCTCTATTTATATGAGATAGAGATAAACCGCTCAGCAACAAAAAATGTGAACAAACTATGGTTCCCCCTGAAATGTTGGCTGGAAAAAAGGGATGTTAATGATTTAGAACCAGCCCAGGATGGCACTATTAACTCTGCTGGAGTCCGATGATTGCAGCCACACGGGGGAATGACGTGACAGACAATATTTCCCCTCTGCTTTGACCGGAATGCTGTAATCTCCGCTTCTTTCGAACAGGTCAGGACACTTTACAAATAAGAAGGAAGTTCGGAGGTTTCAGAAGGAACAAAGAAGGCATATGCGGACACAAAAAAGAAAGCAAAAAAAAAAAAAGAGCACAGTTAATCCATGGAAAACTACCTTTGAGATCGCACTCAGAGCAGATGGCATGACCTGCAAAGACTCTTGGGAAAGATACCTGTAAAAATGGGATGTTGAAAGTAGGGAAAGTGCCCACATCTTCTCTGCTTTCGGAAAGGGAGCAATCCTAGAGCAAGCTCTGTCTCAGTAGCTTTATGCTACATCACCCATTAACAGTGTAGAGGCATCTTAAGGAGACTCCACAGACACCTTTTAACTTTCCTTTTTGAAGATTCTAAAGTAGGGATGTCACTTAGCGTTAGAGTAGGGACAGATTAACGCTTTTTACTCACCAACCCTCGATGCAGGGAAATTTGGACTTATGCATTCTGATCCTCTGCATCCTGTTTCTTGACCTAATTGTCTTGATCATGTTACATCCCCTCAACTGGATACGCAGATTTGGCTTTATGCTGATTCCTATGTATTTCTAAACGCTCATCTTGAGGTGTCTTTATATTCATTTGTTTTTGGCATTGTAATCAATTAACTAACTTTACTTAGTTGTTTGTTGTTATTGGGTGTCCAAAGGATTTCTGGATGATTTCATTTACAATAATAACAAATGTTCTCCCCTCCATGCTTTCAAGCTGCTAAAAAGAACACTTTCAGTAGCAACTCTTTGTCACTCAGGTACACTAGGGTTGCCTCTGCACAATTTCTAATGCTAACTGGTGCAACTTCCTCCACCAGAACTACACTGGCAACCCCTGGCATGTGTGCACCAGATGGGAGCTTCTTTTTGGGACAAACTGGACTTCCCTCAGGGCTGGAGACAGTCATTGCACCAAAGCTGGGAGGCGCAAACCCTCAAGGTTACTAAATTAACCTGAGCTCTACCCCCTGATAACTATGGCACAGAGCAGACAAGCTTAACTCAGGGCAATGTGTAAAGTATTTATGTAATACCAAAACAATAATAAAGTCAAAACACAACACAATAAAAATCCCAAACTGAATTGGAAAAAAATAGAGTACATTTTATTAAATAAAGTGACACCAAAATGACAAAACTTCCATGAGGGGAATGAGAGAGATTAATTTTTAAAGTTTTTCATACAAACAGCACCAAAAGTCGTCAAGCGCCAACCTAGAACCTCGCATTGATTTGATTCAGAACACAAACCAGGCTCAGCCAGGTGAGAGGTTTTACCTTGGGACATAGTCTCAAAAATTAAAGTTAAAAATCTTCAGTGGGGAAGGGCAGCAGGCTGTAGCCATTGAGCCTTCCAAAATGTTGCATAGCCATCGGACATGCTCACAATAAAGCAGTGGTTTTAAGCGGGAAAAGCTCTGAGCTGGGACATTCAAATTTTGCACCTGCCGAATCCTCTCACCGGTCAATTACTTTTTGGACCTTCACCTGGTCAAGTTTTCTACATTTTGCACTTGTCACTTTTTTGGAGCTTTGAATGCTTCAGCCGGGCAAGGCTGCAGGATGTAGTCGAAGAGGACTTCAAGAGGCCAGATACCTTCTACAAGAGGCCCTGCTGAACCAAATTCCCTGCTGAAGAAAAGCTTTATTTACAGTCCAACTTCACCATTGAATTAGGCTTTTAATAAATAATGATAAAGAGTTCTTGAATTACATGTTTAGCTGTCTCCTAGATGAAGAAAGTTAATTAAGAATTTCTCTATGAAACAGCCAGTCTTCCTATAGTTAAAATAGCATGTAGGTGCTAATCAATTTAAGGACATGTTTAACATTAAATTTTACATGTCCTACCTTTAAATACTATTTTGTTTTTGTTTGGTGTGGCTGCAGGTAGCTATCTACAAGCATTTCCAGCACATATTTTGTTGCTTCATGTAATGGAAAACTTCATTTTTTTCAATATTTGTCTGTTGAAGGTGATCACGAATATAGTTGCAATTGTGAACAGAATGCCACTTGTACAAATGAGTGGTTCTGGACAGGTCCGAGAAACCCCCATAGGGGTTACATCTAGATCGTCATGAACATCTGGTTGGGTAAATGGTGAACTTTAAGTGGGGAATGGCATTTATCCCCATTAACATAAAGGGGCCGATTCCGATTCAGGCCGGAAATCTCTCCGACCGAGCCGGACCCGGAGAGATTTCCGACCGAATCGGACCCGTGCAGCCCGACCGAACGAGTACGATGCGTCCGTATGCTGTCGGACTCGATTCGGTCGGACTCCCATTGAAGTCAATGGGAGCCTGTTGTACGACGCGTACACGGGCTCCCATTGACTCAATGGGTGCGACTCGGACAAGGGCGCCCCCCACAGCGTGTACGCGGCGAAGCGATTCGCCCCGCACACGCACAGGTAGGGGGACCCATGGGTCCCCCTGTGTGCGACTCGCGCGGCTACGCGTTCAGGGGGTCCGACACGGACCCTCGAGTACGGCTCCGACAGCTCTTCTGAGCCGGAGTGTGCGGCTCGGTCGGACTGCCCGCGGCGCGCATCGTACTCACCCGGCCGGGAAACGTCTCCATTGCGCGGTGCGAGTCGAGTCCGAGCGAGTCGGTCGGAGCGGTCGGGATGCCCGGACGAGTCGGTCGGCGAATTCGCATCGTACTCGCTCGGCCGGACCCGCGTACGGTTCGGTCGGGAAACAGGGCTCCGAATCGGATCCGGTAAAGCCGAATCCGATTCGGAGCCCTACCGGCCGAGATCGGAATCGACCCCAAAGTAGGGTAAGCCTATTTCCCTTTTTCTTCAACTCTACTCTTCTCTCCATAAATTGTTTCGACGAATTATACATATTTTGATGCCACAGTGGATCTCTTAAAGTGTTTCTTTGGTGTGGTGGCAAGCAGCTTCTAGGACCTTTAAGGAGTGCTCGGAACAGGACAAGCCATCACTGCCCTGAAACACCTTTTCCTTTCAAGAAGCCAAAACAAGCCCAATCTGATTGTCCATAATACAATGGTGGCTATTAGTGGTGGGCTGTTGCATCATAAACAAATCTGTGTGGACTATGTTGATGTGTTTTCTGGCAGCTGGTGCAACACGTTGCAAGCTGCCCATCTATGTATGACTAGGAATAAACCCCTGACCCTGCAATGCCCTACACTGTCCTGTGGTTAATGTCTTGTCTGCATGGAGGCCCTTTCTTATAAGGACTCTGTCTGCCATGAACACTGCAGAGAATTATCCTTTCCTTATTTCTTCTCTGTAAATAGATCCCCCTTACATTATCAATTCACTCTGCAGCCACTGTATGGTGTGGACATGATCTTAAGCCTGTGATCAGACCCATTGTCTGGGTGCCAGAAGATTTTCTCTGAACCACATTTGGGGTTCCACAACTCTTTCCACAACTCTATCGGCTGTGCACATGTCCAGCACAATGTTGGCCAAAGTATAAGCCAGATACATATTTCAAAGAATAGTTCTTGGAAGTAATACATGTGTTCTTTTTCCTTGTAGCTTCACTCACGAATTTACAATGAAGAGTCAGACCTCACCTAGACAACATTCATCTGGAATTCTTGATATTCTGTTATCTAAAGGTTTTGAGCTGCTGACTTTGGTCTTTGAGGCTCACTAGAAATCCAAGTTTTATGAGCCAAAGAGACACTAGGAAACATTCCTAATTTTCACCTGCCAATGGCTCAAGGACTATATATTTAAATGTGTTAACAATCCTGGTTGGTTGGTGTTCAACTCGGCCATCTATGCAGGGTCACCTCCAAACTTTTTGCCTTTTTCCCTCCACATTTTGCTTAATTCTTTTTTGTTGGCCTTAGGACACTGTGCACCTTATCACTGCTAGCCAGTGCTCAAGTGCTTTTACTTTAAACATGATAGAATGGGTTTACACCTGTTTGGCATACTTAATTTACTTTGAAGTCCCTTGTATAGTGTTATACCACATATCCAGGGCCTGTAAATTAAATGCTACCAGTGGGCCTGCAGTACTTAAGTAGCACTCCAAAACGTGTACCAGGCTTGCAATTTCAGCCTGAATGCAGCATCACACTGCCTTGTTGACTTGGCATTTAAACCCTCTTGCCAAGCGTTAAATTCCTCTTTTATTACATATAGGCCACCCCAAAGGTAAGGCCTAGATAGCCCATAGGGCAGAGTGCTGTGCAATTAAAAGGTTTGACATGTACTTTTGAGTTTTACATGTCCTGTTCGTGAAAAACTCCTACATTTGTTTTTCACTTCTGTAAGGCCTACCCCTCCCATTAGATAACATTGGGGATTCCTTTAAATAAGCTGCAATTACTAATTGAGAGAAGGTAGGTATTTAATGTTTGGTACCTATGAAATTCTAATGATAAACCCTCTTTATTAGTAAAGTCTGAGTTTTCATTACAATTTTGAAAATGCCACTTTTATAAAGTTGGCATTTTCATGGCTTTAGCCACTTGTACCTTCATCCTGTCTTGAGTCACGTCACTGGGTGCAGCTGACAGTTAGAGTTTGTGAAGTTCTCCCAGGCAGTCATGCAATAGAGGGATTACGTGTGCCTAAATGGGCCATCATTGAAAGGATGGGGGAGGTGGGGCTGAGCACAGCCCCACTCACACCTGAATAGTCTGTGTCCTTTCTCCACACAAAAGGCTTAACAACCCTGTATTGTCACTGCAGACAGCTTGAAGCCAGGGCAGGAGAGTCAGGAAATTCCATGCACTTCAAAGATCCCTTTCAGAAGCTTCTCCCACCTTCTAAGAGAAGGCACCAGGGTATAAAAATAGGACCATCAGACCCACTCTTCAGTTCACTACTGAACCTGCACAAGGGCTCTCAGGGGACTACCTGCTGCTGTGACCTTCTGTACACTCTGCCAAACTGTTTCTGTATCTGGAAGGACTGCTTTGCTACCTACCTGGAGCCTGCCTTGAACCTTCAGAGGAAAACCCTGCTGTTGAGCCATGCATCTTCTCCTGTACCCAGGACTACCAGAAGTGACTCCAATGGCAAGCCCCCCCCTTCCTGTTCAGATTCACAGGGACATAAAAGGCTCCCACCATCTTTAACCCGTACCTGGACCCAGCCTGAGTGAGTCCTGAACCCCCAAGAGGTGTCCCAACAGTCCTGGTCCTTGGTTGTGGTGCTAAATGCGCCCTAATGGCCAATTTCCTAAACTAAGGACTTGGTCAAAAAGTGCTCTGAGAACCAGGAGAAGGTAGGATCAACCTGTTTGCCTATCTGCCTGAGGTGCAACAGCTTCTCCTGCTACATTCTTCTCCGTAGCAGCAAATTCGTTTCAGCGGTCCTGCGCCAAAGGGGTGTCCGACCTTGTAGAGCTTTCTTCTGCTACAGCCCTCTGCCTCGTCCTGCTGGAGATTTTCGACTTCCATTTCGGTGACTAAGTCCGAATGTAAAAATCTTCACCGCAGCTTTGCTCCACAACCATCCAACGATGGCGCTCTGTCCTCGGACACTCCTGCAGCCTTGCCCCACTGAACTTCTACCTTCTCAGACATTTTTCTTAAAGATTTTTTGTAAGTCTGAAGGTAGGCGTTGACCGGGCCCAATTCACTTCTTGTATCCGAACCTCACTGCATTGCAGTTGGCCTTAACTTTCGACATGGACCCAGTCTTGCGTGACCAGATATCCTCTGTTGAGACTTTAATCTTTTAGGTGCTAGAGTTCACTAAAAACATTTAAAAACTCATAACTCCAGTTCTACTGATTGGGTTTTTGTAATTTTGGTGTCAATTTATTAAAAGTTACTCTGTTGTTTAGGTTGTGCCTGCATGAGTGTCACTAGCACATGCGCTCTCGCTTGCAAGATTTATTGTTTACAATAAAGGGCTTCAAGCCCGCCCATTGCCTACCATTCATTGGCTTCAGTGTCACTCTTTTTTTATTCCTCCTAAATGGCCAGCACAGGTCAGGTGTCGCTTCCTGTTTCTTGTCCAGCGCATGGACCAAGTACAGATTGATTGCTCTTAATTAGTGTCTGTCCACCAGTCATGCTGTGCCTGAGGTTTTTTTTTTTACATCCAGCCTGTGACAATGCATGTTTTCTTTTGCTTGTTTTCACTTTGTTGCTTCTGTCGATTCCTACCAACATTTTATTTTCTGCCGTTGCTTATAGCATGAACTCGACTAGAAAGTATTGGAGAGCTTTACATGAGCGCCAGTTAAACTATTTGGTTAGATTGCACAAGTCATTCATTTTTGTTTTTTTAGGCACGGGGAGATTAAGTGATTCGCCTAGAATCACAGGATGTTGAGTCAACGCCAAGATGCAAAACCGGTTCCTCAGATCCAAAGACAGCAGTTCTGGCCATTACGCCACATCCTCTTCCCTTCACCATGTTGCTGCTTTTTGAATCCCCTCCCACCCACTATTTCTCCGTGTTGCAGACCCCCTGTTTCCCTCCCACTCCTCCATAATCGTTTATCTGAGTGGTTTCTTTTTCAGAGAGCTTGAATACAGGCATGTGCAGAGAGGAGGATCTGGAGAAATGGAGGGCACTAGAGTCTCTTTGCATGTCATCCAATAACTCTGCTTCACGCCGCTTGATATGTCTACTAGTCCCATCTTTCCAGGTGGGATTGCTTAATAATTTGAATTGCAGTCTGTTTGCTCTTTATATGAAAAACAGCAGCAGTGGAAATACCTCTAGCAGTCGCACAGTGGAGTACAACATTTGACATAGAAGTAAAGTGCACCTGGGGAGGACTATGAGAATTACAATCGCTAATTCTATCCATCTTAAATTTCATGTAGCACTTTCATTACCTTTCTATGTTAATAAATGTGATGTCAATTGTGCTTTCGTCCATCTGAGATGGATAATGTTTTATAACTTGAGGCTCAAAAAATATTTCTGACAAATACGATGCTTTTATGCGGGCGTGAGTTCTTATTGGTGTAAAAATAATACATGATGGGCTTTCTGACTTTGCCATGCCATATGTTTGTTCATCGAGTTAGTTAACACCTGCTGAGGCCTATTAGTCTTGCCCGAGCCCCTCTTCCCCGTGATGCATTAGTCTACTGTCGGCTATAAAAGCGATGTATATACAAACCACGGGGCTGTCTTCCTTGCAGTCATGTATTAAGGAAAATTCCCTGTCTCAAATCTTGAATCTTTAACATGACTGGAGGTACTTCCGGTGAGGAAAGGGCGCAAATACCTTGCGCAAACCTTCAAGTGACATTTAAACTTGTCAATAAAATTGAAAGTGGCAGGGCCAAGCTATGCGCAGAGTCGTTACAGATTTACACAGTACTGACTTCCAAATTGCTCAAAGGATAAAGGGAAACGGCCACCCAACGTTTCAAGTTTTGGAGGCAAATGCCCCCAAATGTAATTACAAACAAAATCTTTGTCCTGAGCAAATGTCCAATACAAAATTGAATCCACCAGTATGTTGTCGCAGAGACTTCTTCTATTTATTTTCAGTGTTGAATTCCAGGCTCAGCAGTTTTACAGCCAGTCCTTCATAATTGTTTGGGGACATTGAGCTATACATTGACCAAGGGAAGATTAATAGTAGGATGTACAGAATGGTTACCTCCTTCAACTCCTTGTTACTTGCAAAGAGCTCACACCCTAAGAGTCAGATTAACTCCATTCCCTTTGGGGAGATGTTTAGAGCACGCAGGAACTGTAGTAATAACACAGAATTCGTACTTAATGTTGAGGACATTGAACAGAGGTTCCTAGCCAGTGGTTAAAACAAGGATATTATCCTAAGGGCCAAGAAAAGATCACTGAAATTGAAATGGACTGATACCTTTAGGGATAACAGAAAAGACAGAGATACTAAAACACCTATTAGACTTGTGACAGGTTATCATCCCTGGTCACACAAAATATACAACATACTGAGACGACATTGGCATTTGCTCACATCAAACAGAATACTCCGACCTTATGTATTGGGACATCCAAGTATTACTTACCGTAAGGGTAAAACTATCCAGAATATAGTTAGTCCCAGTTATCCGAGGGGACAAGTGTTGAGGAGTACATGGTTACACAAACTGAATGAGGGGTCTTACTCCTGTGGAAACCGTAGTATGTGCAAAAGTCTATAAATGGAATTAAGGAATTTAAATTCAATGATTCCCATAGGTATCGGATAAGCATACATATTGATTGTATGACGAAATATGTTGTTTATGTTATCTGTAAATTTGGGAAAATCTACGTAGGGAGTACTATATGATCATTGAAGAATCGTATTGCGGAACAGTTCAGAGCTCTCAAGAATTTGGACTATAGATATCCTATTGGGGCTCATGAAAAGGCATGTGCAGCACAAAGCATGCAATTATGTTTCAAATTTCATGGTATTGAATCTGTGATGCATGATGTTAGGGGTGGAAATCGGGAACTCAACCTTAGACAATATGACGCCCGCTGGATCATGAAATTACATGCTGTTGACAAGGGCCTCAACATGGATAATGAACTTCAATACTTCTTGGGTAACTAAGATGCATGCTGACTGGTCTAAACTTCTCCATATCTTTAACCCTCACCTCTTACCTATCTGACACTATCATATGAACTGAACTTCGCACCACTAGGCGCACATGCGATACGCCCTTTTGGGAACAAGGTGTTCATGGGTTGGATGATTATTAATTTTGGACTTTCAAGATGGCGCTCACGAATGTAGCCCTTTGAATATTTCCTTGTAAGTCCATTTACGATTACAAGTATTACGTACTTCCGGTATATATAGGCGATTCCGAATGCCGTTCGTGCAAAATGCCGCTGTTTGATGAGGAGCACTCTCCTTTAAAGCAGGAGGTAAGCTATAATTTTGTGAGCAGCCTTACTGCTCTATCATAGGTGATCCTTTCGTGATTAGAATGCGGACTGAAACTGTGTCTGTGGTCCCCCACTAATTTTAAATACAATGACCCTAAGTTTTTCTAGTGCAATTGTTTAAATCTGTAAGTTTGTGTTAGTCCGTTTATGATTATCAGTAATTATGTATTTCCGATATATATCGGTGATTGAGAAAGGCGCGCATGCGATACGCCGCTGTTAAGATTTATATATTATGTATGGATGAATTCAAACTTTGATGTCAGGCACGTTGTTGCCCTTTTGGGAACAAGGTGTTCACAGGTTGAATGACTTAATTTTGGGCATTCAAGATGGCGCTCATGAATGTGGCCCTTTGAATATTTCTATGTAAGTCCATTTACGATTACAAGTATTACGTACTTCCGGTATATATGGGTGATTCCGAATGTCGTGCGTGGGAAACGCTGCTGTTCAAGGAGGAGCATTCTTCTTCCGAGCAGGAAGTAAGATATAATTTTGCGAGGAGCCTTAATGTTCTATCATAGGTGATCCTTTCCTGTTTAAAATGCGGACTGAATACTGTGTTTGTGGTCCACCACTAATTTTAAATACAATGACCTGAAGGTTTTGTAGTGTAATTGGTTAAATCTGCAGATAACAGTGTTTTCTGACTGTCTTTCCATATTGAGTATGCGTGACCTTGTCTGTACTATATGCCTTATGCACTATTTATAAAAGCTTGTCGTGTGACATAGAACTGTGTGCCCTCGATTAGATTTATTTGCTTTTGTATTTGTTGCTTTCTGTAAATATAATGTGTTAGTAATTTAACACTTACTTCTTACAGATCACACACCAATAATTTGGCTGTCAGTGAATTTTATATTGGAACTATAGGTATGAGATGTTAATACCTACAATTTTGATATTTTGGCTATGGTTGACCTGATCACCAGATTTTGGCTAATGACACATCTCAATGCTTAGGTGTTGGAGAGAACTTACGGTTCTATTGTGTGACATGGAAATTGCCTTTACTTTGATTTATGTGGTGAGTTGATTTATGCTTGTACTAGGGTCCAATGGTGACTTGGAATTGCACTACCTTTTCACTTACTCACTTACTTGGCCCCACCTGTGGACTGTATTTAGGCACAATTATAAAGATGCACAAGGGATATACTCTGGATTCGACTTAGACCCTCGTTTATTAATGTAAAACCTTTTTATTTCTCCGCTTTTCATTATTACTTTTACCCTTTATACCCCATTTTTTCTTTTCTATATTACTCATGATCACGCGTCTCTTTTTCTAATTCCTTCCATAACTTTTGGGTGACTTACACCATTACTAACCCTGGGGAGGGGTAGTGGTCCAGACAATTATGAGTTTATTTGTCTTGTAGCCCTGAGGAAGTCGGTGGCATATTTACCACAAGACGAAACACGTGTTGGCTACATTTGTACTTTGGACTGGCTCTAACATTGTAGACCTTGGAATGCAACACTGAAAGTAAAATTAAGAAGGACTTAAAATAAATAGAAGTCTCTACAACAAAATACAGGTGGATTCAATTTTGTATTGGACATTTGCTCAGGACAAAGATTTTGTGTGTAATGACATTTAAACTTGGCCTTCGTCGCTTAGCATATTTTAGCCCATCTACCATATCTCTCTGTCTTGAGTGCTGGAGGCTTAAGAGGTCCAGTTTTCCGTTGCTGACACAGCACACAAGCAGCCTGGTCAGCAGGAAACATACCACATGCAGGTTCACATTTTATAAGCAACTTCGCGGACATTAGAAAAGGCATGTCATGCTCAATTAACATATCCCTATTCTAAATTACTGTTGCTACTAATGCTGCTCCTGACAATTCTAAAAATTAAAGTTATTACCAATACATGTTAAAAAGGAGGCACACTTAAATAGATCTAGGATCAAAAAAACTTAATTGCCGTTGATGGTTCTTTACATTAACAATTCGTTATTCATTTTCTTTCGTGCTTTCACGGGTATCCATTTTTTAAAGATTTCTGCATGCTCAGTATTGTATGGCATACCCTTTTATAACTGCGGATGCTGATCAGTGTTTCTGATACTGGAATTCAGTTTCCTACGTAAGTTAGACAATAATAAATATGAAATTTGGAATGATTAACTGCTCACTGAAAAGGATAGAATACCTATTGAGTTGACGCTCCACATATGGCTAATTACTTCACAACCATCACTGACAGGAAGGATACGAGTGATACAGGATGCTTTCTTCGTTCATTAATGTTTACCTGCAGAAGAATTTGTAATACTCTTCTCGACAAAACTGTTAATCATGTAGCCAAAGACGATGACTCTAAACGGCAGTGCAGTGCCACTGATGAGCGCACAGATAAAACCCACAATCATCAAGAAGATATCAAAGGCATCTGCGAAGCTGAACTGAAAGACAATAAGAAAAATATATATTATTAATGGCGAGTAATTTATATTTCCATAAATTACCGGTTTGCACATTCAGCTGTGTTTTTTCTATTTTGTTCATTTTTTGGAACTGATTTAGATGTGTGCAGTAAAGGGAGAGAGGTTTCAGGCATCCTGGCCTGCCACCTCGCTCTTCCCCGTCCCATTTACAAGATGAGAGAAGCTGCTTTCTCAATGACGTAGCTGCCTTTGACTTATTGATCGAGAGGTCAATGTCAGTAGTAGAAGGACCTTTATGGATGTTGAGGAGCTGACTTAAAGTGGCTGTTCTCGCTCCATGACAGTTTGTCATGCAAATCTGTGCGGACTCTTAAGCTGTTGCAAAAAAAAGTGTTCCTGGGCCCGTATTACAGATTGGGCGCACTTTGTTTGCGCCACAGCGCACCTTAAAGCAGATGCGCCAAGAATGCGCTGCCCTCGGGGCAGCCGCGAACTCCTGGTGCCCCCAGGGCAGTGCATTCAAAAAAAATACGGAGCAGCTATTTAAAAGCTGCTATGTGTTTCTCGGTACAGGTGGCAACCCGCCTGCAGTTTTAAAAGGGCTTAGGGATCCCCTTGCAGACGGTGCGGTGAGTGACTGCACCCGCCTGGAAGGGGATGTCTGGGTGGTCCATGGGATCCCCTTTCATCCCTTTAGAAGGCTTTATTTAGAAGGGGCACTAAAAGTGTGCTACCTTTTTGTGGGGCACTTTCAGTGCACCTTCTAAAGGCATATTTGCTTCTGCACCCCCATCAGTAATACTGCGTGGGCGCAGAGGCAGAGCGATTCCCTCATTTGCATGGGGCCATGCCCCCATGAAATGAGGGAACACCCTCTAAAGATAGCACTGCCGCTGTATGTGCGCCAGTGCTATCTGCATTACAAAAGGGGCCATAAAAGCACCTGCGGCCACTTCTGTATTACCAAAGTGCCCCAGTGGCACATAAAGTGGGCGTCTGCACCTGCTTTATGCGCCCCCGGGCGCTTGAGTAATATGGCCCCTGAAGTGCAAGGAGGAAATTGCTATCACATGAGAGAAAAATCTGAAGTGGGTATTGGAAATGGAACCCCTCCCCACTTTAGGAATAAGTTTGGGTACTCACATTTGTGATGGCAATTCCACCATGACATGACAGATTTTTCTTACAAGGTGACCACCAGGGGCCCTATTATGTATAGGGTGCACTTTCCCTGTTTGCGCCCGGCGCACCTTAAAACAGACGCGCCGGGCGCAAGCAAGGAAAGTATGCCTATTACATAGAATGCGTTGCCCCGGGGCATTCAAGTGAAAAATGGAGCAGCTTTGATTAGAGATCCCCTTGCAGGCAGGTGCAGTGAGTGAGTGCAGAGGCCATGCCCCCATGCAATTGAGGGAATGCCCTCTTGAGAAAGCAAAGGCACTGTATGTGTGCCAGCGCTTTCAATATTACACAAGGGGCCGCACAAGCGTCTGTGGCCCCTTCTGTAATGCCGAAGTGCCCGACGGTCACGGAAAGTGGGCGCAAACGCCCGTTGTGCCCCGGGGCACTTAGTGTAATACAGCCCCAGTATGGCTGGCCTTACCATGGTTCACCATTTATACCCTAATAAGTCCATTGCGTTATAGCGTATTAGAAAAAAATACAAATACGACATGAAGAAAAGGACAAAAATAACATAACTAAGGTATGGATATTTAAATGGGGCACACCCTCCTCCACTTTTGTAGTGGGCATGTTTTACCATCATATGGCAGATGGGTGGACCTGCCTTCCAACATTAAATGACCTTTAAGTATGAAATGAACTAACCAGTTCCGGAAATCCAACCATGTTTTTTGCTGGCTTTGTGATATTGTCATTTTCATCACTGGAAAATAAATTTAAAAAAAAGTCAAATTCTTTCCTCGAGATTTCAGATTGGAATTCATATAAACAACTTAAGACTGATACCTGGTGTTGCTTTTCTCTGCTTTATCATGGTTTCCATCATTTTGGAAGCTTGGGTTGTCATACCCATTTATTGGAAATTCTGCTGTTGATAAGAAAATACACAAAATTCATTGAAATGGGCACATCTTAATAAATCACAATATTTCCAGGCAAATGTTTCTACATATTCCTTGAAAATGTTGTAATTCAACAGTTTGTTAGCATTTGAATGCATGTTCTCATGCTTAGGGTAGCGTGAAAAATTAACTGAAGTAATACATCGATAGATTGAAGCTCAACAGAGGCAGAATAGATGCAGAATGCAGTCCAATTCCAATTCCCACTGCAGCCTCCCCCCATTAAATACCATACTTTATTGCCAGATATTGCCCATATTATCAAAGTTCTTATCGCATCCCAGCTGTTACTGTCCAGAACTTCATCTAAGCAATTGCAAATATTAATGTTGCCATATTCTCATCAGGTTCACAGGTCTAACAATGTAAAGGAGTGCTGGTTCGTGTATTGCAATTCCTAATAAAATCGATCATTTCCAGGACTTTTGCAGAAAAATAACTGAATTACGAATCACGGAAAAAAGGTTTACTATCAACAAATGGAATTTGTGTGAATCCATTAAATTCCTTATTAGAATAGTATAATACCTGCAGAAAATTGGGTTTTTGGTTGATGGGGTGTGAACCCTTCTCAAGCAACAGCCACAATCCCTGCAGGGGTGAACTAAAAAAAGTCACTAAATTAACCTGTGATTAACCCTCTGGTAACTTAGCACAAAAGCAGTCAGGTTTAACTTAGAGGCAATGTGTAAAGAATTTATGCAGCACATAAACAGTAGTAAAGTGAAAACACCACACAAGAAAAATACTACACCAATTTAGTAAAATAGAGAAAACCATAATACATTATTTGACACTAAAACAGAAGAAAGTCAATAAGCAGAGCCAGAGTTATGAATTTTTAAAATATTTAGTAAAAACTAGCGCCTAAAAGATCAAAGAGCAAACCGCGGGCATCTAGCCGTGCAATATTAGGGCTTATTCAAAAGTTAAGGCCAACGGCAATGAAGCACGGTTTGGATGTACAAGAAATACTGGGCCTGGTCTTGGTTTCTGTTCAGACTAAGAAGACGTGTTCTAAAAAAAAGGTCTGAGAAGGTAAAGTTCAGCAGGCAAGTCAGCCGGTGGTGTCCCGAGAGGAGGGACAACATCGGGGAGCCGCAAGATGAAGTTACGGTATTGATTTTTTCGTTTAGACTTTGCCACTTTTTTGGAAGTTGAAAATCTCTAGCGGGATGAAGCAACAGGCTATGGCCGATGAGGGCTCCATGAGGCCAGATACTCCTTCTGCAAGGAGCCACTGAACAGGATTTACTGCTGCTGAGAAAACGTAGTGGAAGCTTCCACAAAGTCATGCCGACCAGAAACGCGCCTCAGGCGGATCGTCAAGCAGGTAGGTCCCAGTCTCCTGTCAGTTCTCAGACCATTTTTTGGAGGCAAATTTTCTAAGTCCCTAATTTATGGTTTTGGGATTTGGGCACCTTTAACACCAGGACTAGATGGGCACCACTTGGAGAGTGTGACTCACTTCAGGCAGGGTACAGGTGCAGGGTTCAAGTTGATGGAGCTTGCTTTTTGTGTCCCTGGAGCTGAGAACAAGAAGCCAGCCAACTCGCCCAAGGATTCATTCTGGTAGTCACATGTTCAAGCAGCAAGGCAGTCGTCAAGCAGCAAGGCAGTCGTCAAGCAACAAGGCAGTCCTCTGGGGATTCAAGGCAGGCTTCAAGAAGTTCTCTGAGGTACAAATCAGGCTTCAAACAGCAGGGCAGTCTTCTGAAGTTTGAGGCAGACCTTCTGAGTGTCCAGGAGTGAACTAAAGAGTGAGTCTGAGGGTCCAATTTTTATACTTGTTGTCAGCTTTGATGTGGAAGAGACTTCAAAAGTTTTCCACCCACAGTTGGTTCTTGAATTTCCTTTCTCTCTCCCCAGTCTCCAAGAAGGCTAGGGTGACAAAAGACTGGTGTGCAGTTCTTTGTGAGTGTGCTGAGGCAGCTTCTTTGATATGTAAGTGTGAAAGGGAACAGCTCTACCTCTCCCATCCTGCCAACACCTCGTCCCCCCTGTTGTCTTAGTGTCGGGGGGGAATACACAACGGCCAACTGCCACTCAAATTGTAGACATGTGACCCAGGATACAGGCACGAATTGGTTAGGACAAGAAAATGCCAATTTTCTAAAAGTTCAGAATTCGTAGGTAGATCGTGCACTCCCTAAATTTAGAAAATGTACTTTGTTTTCAACCTAAGATTTTGATCTGTGTGCTACACCCCATCTTATGTTTGCCTTACACAGTGAAACTGTTATGTAGGGCCAGAAGCCAACTGGCTTCTTGGACAAAGGTGTGCACAACTTATATTTGATATTCAAACGTTTTTAAACATATAAACAATCATTTTTCTTATATCGCATTATTTTAATACATTATTTCAAATCAATATATAACAATTTTAAAAGTGACATTTTCAGAGTTGTGACTTAAAATCTAACTTTACTATTCAAGAAAATTTAAAATTACAATTCTTTAGAGACCAAACTTGATATTTCTACCTATTCTCAAACAAAAGTTATCATTTATTAAATGAAATAAGGTAACCCAATGTCATACTATGAGAGAGGTAGGCTTTCCTTCAGTGAAAAAAAGAAAATGGGAGTTTTTACAGATATGTAAACTTAAAAGTATATGTCCAACGTTTTATATTCAATGCACCATGCGAAATGGGCTGTTTAGGGTCTACCTTATGAGTGACTTATATGTATGAAAAGGGGAGTTTTAGGCCTGGCAAAAGGTTTATTGTGCCAGGTTGATTGGCAGGTTAAAACTTCACACAGGCCTCAATGGCAGGTCTGACACATGTTTTAAAAGGCTATTTAAGAGGGTGGCACAACAAGTGCTGCAGGCCCACTAATAGCATGTAATTTAAAGGCAATAGGTACAGGTTGCACCACTTCAGTAAAATTTGTAAATAAATTAAATATGCCAATCAGGAGAAGGCCAATTATACCATGTTAAAGGGGTGAACACAAGCACTCTATTACTGCTTAACAGTGGTAAAGCCAACAATAACACAATTCAGCAAACAAGAGAGGAGTATGCAAAATGTTTGGGGGAAGATCACAGCAATGCTTATTGGTCTAACAATACCCAAACATTTAGCTTCTCTTATGTTAGAAATAGGTGGCCTCATTTACAAATTTTTGGCGTAGGGCAGTGCCACAAGCCTTCCTGCTGTGATGCCCTACGTCAAAGGAAAAGGGCAGGAATGCACCTTATCTATAAGATACTGTGCATTCCTGTTCTCTTTCACTGTGCTGGCATTCAAATGGCTGCCTAGCACCAATGCAGGCATGCTTGCACCATGGTGCATGGGTGCCTCGTTGAAATCAGGTTGTTTTGCTGCAGGAAGGGATACCGCCCTGCACAAAAACAACTGTTACGCCATCCCTGGGGAGGCATACGCTTTTGATGCATTCCCAGGTGTACAGCATGTTGAAAATCTGGGAATGTGTCAAATGCATGGATGTTACGTGGGAACCCCCACACTAACGCTCATGGCCCTCCTCCCTGAGGCATTGTGAGGCAATGCAGTGACTTGCGCTACGTTGCCTTACCCTATACCTACAAGGCAATGAAAAGCCACGCAGGGTGATTTTCCGTGGCCTCATATATATGGCTAAGCCCTGTGCACCACCGGAACGTCATAAAAAGTGACATTCCGGCAGAGCATTGGGCTTGTAGGTAGGTTGGCAGAGGTATGCAGCCTGTTCAAGCAGAAATCTAGAAGCAGAATAGTCTAGGTAAGACAGATACATACTAAAAGATAACCTGTGTTCATCCTCTGGTAGCTTGACACAGAGCAGTCAGGCTTATCTAAAGAGGCAATGTGTAAAGTATTTGTGCAATGCAACACACACTAACACAATGAAAACACCACAAAAAGAATCTAAATGGATTGAGAAAAATAGACAATAATTTTATAAATAAATCAAGACCAAAATGACAAAAATCCAATAAGTAGAATTTGAGATATGAATTTTTAAAGAATAAAAAGAGTTATAGCGATTAAACGCAATAAGCGCCAATGAGAGTTAACTGGTTTCGCTGAAAGGGAGCAAAGTCAATAGTTCAGGCCAACCACGATGGAACGCAGGCCAGGAACAGGATCTACGCAGGCCTGGTGAACAGAATACCTTGATCCTAGTCGCAACAGCAAGATGTGGGGTGCAGATTAGCAATGAGTCGATGTCGAGTCAATGTGTTGGTTTTCTCGACACAGAGGTGGCTATGTGTCGGTTCCAAAGATGAAGCTGAGAATGCGTTGGTTCTGAAGTGCGATGCGCCGAGTTTCTCCTTGCAGTCAAGGGGATCCATCAATTTCTCCAGACTGCTGTGGCGGCAATGCCAGCTCTGATGCATTGGGCTCTCAAGGCGATGCGTTGGTTCCGAGAGAGATGTGCTGAATCTTCTCCCTCAACAGGGTTGATGCACCCGTTCTGCTACATGCAGACTGGAGATGCATTGATTTCTCTGGTGCAAGTATCTGGGTCCACTTCCAGTGAAGCAGGCACAGGAGCAGGTGAAGAGACTTTGATAACCCTCAGTCTCAAGCAACAGGAGACAAGCCAACAACAGAGCAGCAGGCAGTAGGGCAGCATAGCAGAAAAACATATCTTCCAGATCAGCAGTCCAGCAGAATGTCAGTCCTTGATGCAGCACAAGAGTTCTTCTGACAGAGTTCAGTTACAAGTCCAAAAGTGTCTGATTTGGTGGGATCAGAGCCCCAGTATTTACACTCAGTTGAGCCTTTGAAGTGGGGGTGACTTCAAACTAGAATCTTTAAGTGCACAGAAGCCCTTTGTTCCCAGCTCTGGCTCAAGTCTAACTGTAGAGGGTAATAAGCCCTTTCTGTGGGGACAAGGCCCTACCTATTCAAGTGTAAGTATCAGCTCCTCCTTTCCTTCCAGCCCGGAAGAGCCATCAGAATGCAGATGAGTTCTCTGCCACATCTAGCCTTCCATTACCATTCCAAAGATACAAAACATGACACAGCTACTCCTTTCTAATCAGTAATTACAACTTAAAGGTGTATTAAGGAGTCCCCAATGTGAACATATGAGAGGAGTAGGCCTCACAGTAGTGAAGAAAGAATTTTGGAGTTTTTCACTACCAGGACATGCAAAACTTAAAAGTAAATGCCCTACCTTTTATTTATACAGAACCCTGCCCTATGAGCTACCTAGGGCTTACTTTAGGGGTAACGTATGTGTAATGAAAGGGGAGTTCAGGGTGTAGCAAACGGTTTTAAATGACACATCGAAGTGGCAGTTAAACTGCACACACAGGCTCTGCAGTGGCAGGCCTGAGACATGTTTAAAGGGCTAATTGTGTGGGTGGCACAATCAGTGCTGCAGGCCCACTTGTAGCGTTTAATTTACAGGCCCAGGGTATAAGGTATCCCACTTTACAAGGGACTTAAAAGTAAATTAAATATACCAATTGTGTATACACCAATGTTACCATGTTTAGCGTACTTCAGCACTCGTCAGCAGTGCTAAAGAACTCCTAAAGCCAACAAAACAAAATCAGCAAAAAGAGGAGGAGGAAGGCAAAAGGTTTGGGGTGACCCTACAGAGAGGGCCATTTTCCAACATTACCCTCCTCCACCCTAAAGCAAGGATAGACTAATCAATACCTTGATGGACTTCCCTGCTTTAGGCGATAGAACATGGACAGTGGCCCACTACTGTAGGGAACTTGCCAGTTCTATGCCTCTCTGAGCCCAGTTGGATACCTCTGTCTATACTCTTTGGGGCCAATGAGGTAAACCATGGGGAATCCTTGCCTTTACCTGTGGACCCCATCTGTGCAGCAGCTAAGTTTAACTTGCTCGCAGATGCATCCCAGTAGGTAAGCAGTGCCATGGCCAACAAAGTGATGTGGCCCACTCCACCTCTTGAGACTGACTTCTGTACTCAACCCAAGGAAAACTCTGTCCACAACGACTGCAACCAACAGAGGCCATTGACAGCTGTCAGTGTCAACAGCCAGGCCGCAGGACATCCAGGGGCCTCTGTCCTCTGTGGTTTCTCAGAGTGGGGGACAATAGCCCCAGGTGCCTTGCATCCTTTTCCCACTCCACCTCCCATTAGTTCAGGAGCTGTATCCTGAAACTGGTCCTTCAACCGAGGGTCTATACCCTTGGAATAAACAGGAGTCAAGAATGAGTCCTTCCTCCCCCTGCCCCTCCATCTTGGGTTCTGTACCCTCTGTTTGGGAGTGGTACACTGAGAAAACAGAACTGTCAGGGCCCCTGTGGCGGCCGCAACTCCCAGTTCTCCTGACACTGAAGGAAACTCATTCCCCAAAATGCAGTCAATAGGCACCTGGGGACTATCTACAACCCTTCGCTGGGTCACCGCCCCACTCCACTCCAGGGACACCTTGGCCACAGGGCAGAAAATGTCCTCCCATGGGCCAGAGTCACGCTACACACCTGGCTGGTGTACTGCTCTGGGGAGACTAGCTCTTCCACAACCATGGTCCAGATAGCCCCAGTAACCCTCAGAGCAGTGGTTGGGACCCCATTCACTCTCACCTGGTGGAAGTGATGACTGCCACCCTCAGGGATCTCCAACTCACCCTCTAAGTCTGCCACCCAACTGAGGGAGATCATGGCTGATCTATGACGGGCCCCTGGGGACTACTTTCCCTTAAGGCCAAATTGGCCACCTCTGTAAAGTTCCCACCAGTGGGTGGTTTCTTTGGACATAGTCCCTTTGCTTGTCTCCTAGTTGGGAACTCTCAAAGCAGCAGGGTTGGAATTGGTGTGCCCTGGGCCACCACTCACCAGAAACCCCCTCCTTCTTCTCAGAAGGGACCATGGAACCCTTTTCTTCCCCTTACCCTGATACCTGTCTGGGTCTTTCTTGACCTCCCCCTCACTCTGTTGGAGGAAACCTGAACCACCCCTTTTGAGGTCACTCCCAGGTACCTTCTCGGACACTATGGTGCTGACCAGTTTCAGGGATGGCACCCCTCATCAGCCAGGCTAGCTGGAATCCAGTAGCAAAGTGAGCAAGAGACACACGTCCGGGCATTCCCTGCCAACTTAGGGTGAACAAAGCAAACACAAAGAAATGATGGATGGAGCGCTGAAACTTTTCAGACACTCACCCCCAGTCACAGATCTGGGTTGAATCCATTACTGTTCTTTAGCTCACTTCGCCACCCCAGTTCAGACCCAGCCATATTCAAATCAATCTTGACCCTGTCCCTCATAGGAACAGTCCAGCCCTAACTGCCAAGCCGGGTCTTCCCTGGACTGAAAACAAGCATCCTGGGACCAGTTTCGGGGATAACACCTCTCATCAGCCAGGCTAGCTTCAATCCGGTGGCAAAACGAGCACGGGACCCACGTCTGAGCATACTCTGCCAACTTAGGGCGAACAAAGCAAACACAAAGAGATGATGGACGGTTGGATCTCTTGACTGGGGTGAATGTTTGATTTGCTTTGCATTCCGTCCATCATCTGTTTGTTTTTTGCTTTCTCGCCCTAAGTGCGCCGGGTATGCCCAGACGTGGGTCCCGGGCTCACTGTATCACTGGATTCAAGCTAGCCTGGCTGATGAGGGGTGATGCCCCAAAACCAGTCCCATGATGCTTGTTTTCGGTCCAGGGAGGACCTGGCTTGGCAGTTCAGCCTGGAATGTTCCCATGAGGCACAAAGTCAAGACTGATTTGCATATGGTTGGATCCAAACTGGTATGGCATGGGGAGCAAAAGAACGAAGGATTTAAACCAGATCACTTGACTGGGGGTGAATGTTTGATTTCCTCTGCATTCCGTCCATCATCGGTGTGTTTCTTTCACTTTCTAAAAGCATTTCTAAAACAGTAATGTTAAAACCAAACTTACCAGTAAAGAGGACTTATCATTACCCTTCCAAAGATATACAACATGCACAGCTAGTCTTTTCTAATCAGGAATTACAGCTTAAAAGTGTAATAGGGAATTCCCAGTGTTAGCCTACGAGAGGAGTAGGCCTCACAGTAGAGAAGAATGAATTTGGGTGTTTTTCACTATCAGGTCATGCAAAACTTAAATGTACTTTTACTTAAACAGCACCCTGTCCTATGGGCTAACTAGGGCTTACCTTAGGGGTCACTGTGTGTAATAAAAGGGGAGTTTAGGGCTCAGCAAAGGGTTTTAAATGCCAAGTCGAATTAGCAGTAAAACTGCACACACAGGCTCTGCAGTGGCAGGCCTGAGACATGTTTAAAGGGCTACTTGTGTGTGTGGCGCAATCAGTGTTGCAGGCCCACTAGCAGCATTCAATTTACAGGCCCTGGGTATATGGTATACCACTTTACAAGGGACTTGCAAGTAAATTAAATATGCCCATTGTGTATGCACCAATGTTACCATGTTTAGGGTAGAAGCACATGCACTTTAGCACCGGTCAGCAGTGGTATAGTGCACAGAGTCAGGCCAACAAAAAGAATCGGCAAAAAGAGGCAGAGGAAGGCAAAAATGTTGGGGTGACCCTTCAGAGAGGGCCATTTTTGAACAGCCAATTTGAAAGGGCTTTGTATTTCTACTAAAAAAAAAACAGCTAGACAATTAAGCATACATACATCTCAGTCAAGAGAAAAAACTGCTTAAAAAATAGTAGTTATCTCTCAAAAATCCTTTTCCTACATAAAAGATCATCTGATCTGAATTATTACAGCTTTTAGGAGTCTTCAAAAACCCACAGTTACTAACCAAGTAGGAGAACAGTAAGACAAGTTCTACATTCCTGATTAAACAATTTTAGACCACTTGCATTAACGACAAATTATCCTCTACTGTAGATCATAGTAAATTAGGAAGAAATTTGGACAAAGCAGGTTCTCTTAGACCCTGGTGGGTGATCTGTCGAACCTTCCAGAGTGGTGGAAGGTCAGCCTCATCCCACCTCATGGCACACTGACCATCCTATTTAGAAATCGCTGTCTGCTTGGTGTTGTATTTCTAAAGAAAATGCACCTTTTGTGTTGTGGTGGGCTGCTCAGCATTCTTGTTTTCCAGAAACAAATCCTTAAAGCAGGGTTTGTTCCTGAAAGCAAAATAATCAATGGCATTCTTGCTGGGGTCCGGGACATTGTTTATTTGACTTGCCCGGATCCGAAGGGCAGACCTCCCAGTGCCTTACAGATGGTGGCCCTGTGGTAGATGGGCCACTGCAGTGAATGCGCACCAACAGAGACAGTGATGATTTACTGGCATGGTAATTATGTTCATATCATCGAAATGGGGTCAGGATACAGATTGTGATGGGTTTTTTGCTCAGGCTAAACATAAATAAAACCCTCCTTGTCATTCGGATCTCCAGTACTCTAAACAAAAATAGCATTGCAGTTTGTAAAAAAACCACATAAACTAAATACGAAATAGAGAACATATGATGTAGTGTTAAATCTAGATGTGATGTACTATTGTTGTTATGTCATCATTTTAAATCTTGCAGTGCAGCAACTTCACTGCATGTTTTTGGTATTCGTGTCATGTTTTTACAAGCCTTTTTTCTGGTGGTTTCGTCTCACAGAGTACCTGTGAGTTGATGTGGTATTACCACACCATTTGAAAATTGATTTAATGGAAAATATATGTTGCAGTCACACATTGCTTCAATTAACTGAGTAACCTAAAGTGGGGTTACCAACAATACCTATTTGCAATGCCTTCCACATACAGCTCCAATTCAAGGTAAGAAGAATTTGCAGATTATATCACTTGTACAGGCACCACCATATGTTTACCATATTATGACCCTATTTGTTGAGGAGTTTTTCAACAAGTAGCAACAAGGATCTCTGAAATCTCTTGGTGGTTCATTGTCTTATCATTGTGTGAATAAACAAAGCAGCAATAGAAAAGAGTAAATAGCTTTTTTGGAGGTTACATTTTGAATCAACCTTCATTTAAATAAAATAGTTGTAAAGGATAGTGTTCAGCCTTCTCATATGCAATCAATTATAGAGAATTAAATACCTGAAAAAACACATTACAAGAACAATAAGTACAAATAAGTAACAAAGAGCAAATCTGGCACGTGTCATCTCTTGGAAAAACCCACATCTAGCATTCCCTTCCATGTGTTCCTTCTTGAAATTTTTAACCCATTACATGTAAAGTTTACTGCCCTCCATGCTAATCTCTTTCTTGACATTTCGACATGCAGACAAAATTCAAATTCCTGGATTGCTTACTGGTAATCTTCGTTACTCTGATTCCTTATTCCTCGTCCAATTACTTACTAATTGCATTTGTGAGGCAATTCCGCACGTGAGTCACTCCTTTCAAGCACCCCATAAAAAACACACACAATGAAAATAGCCCTGCATTATTTCACTATTAGAGGGTAATTGGAGTTCTAGTCTTTCTGAGAATACCAGGCTTTCACAAACAGTCCCAAAAATAAGAAGAGAGGGAGGGACCATTAGTAATGAGATGAGGAATAAGAATTCATAGAAATGAAGATTATTGGTAACTAATCAGACATTACCTCCTCATCCATTTCTCATCCCACCACTTACTAATTGGAGGAACACCCAAACATGCATAAATTCAAGTTGACAGAAATAATGCTACATTGATCCGTTTCATGTACAGAAAAAAACCCAAAGAATATGAATTACTCTGTCAAGGTTAACTGCAGCTCTAAACATATTTTGAAATAAGAATTGCCATACCAAAATTCGAGCCCTGGGCTAAATTTAACCTATAGTGATCAACAAACATAGGTTTTGAGGCTCATGTTGCTGCAGCACAAATGTCTATGATGGGGAAACCACTCATGAACCAGCCATACCTCCAGTTGACCGAGCCTGGACAGAACATGGAGGAACAAGATTAGCCTTGGAATAAGAGATAGAAATGATCTCCTTTATTCAAAGAGATAAGGTAGACATAGAATACTTTTCCCTTTATTTACTTCATCATTATTAACACAGTTGAGTCCATATTTCTGAAATCAGCAGACCCAGTCAAAAAAAGTGTGATCATACTGATCATATTTTAAAGGGATTCAGAACCAGAGGGAGAAGGACCGACCAGAAGCACAATCTCTGGGGTCCTATGAAGTGCCAAATTTACTTAGGGAAAAACTGAGAGCCAAGTCTCAAAACAATGCGATCCTCAAACAACCTAAGGTATGGGGGATTACAAATCAATGCTCAAAACTCACCTAATCTTCTGGCAGTTACAATGGCCACCAAAAAGACTACCTTCAAAGACAAAATTTTCAGAGAGACCTCAGCCAAATGTTCAAAAGGAGTAACAGAAGGTTCCAGGAAAGGATAATGATATATTTATAATGGATTCCAATAAGTCAAAACCCTTACAAATTCTAGAAACCCACTTCTCAGTCTCCAAAAGAGCACCCTAAAGGGAACAAATGGCCTTGATTGCTGCGAACTGCACTATCAAAGTACATATGGACCAATGTTTGTCAAAACCAACCTGCAAAAATTGCAAAAAGTAAAATCCTATCTGGAGAGCAATAGGCCCGGAGAAACCCCATTATTGTTACACCATTTTGAGAAGAAGGTCCAGTAACAAACATAAGATTTTCTAGTTGATAATCTCCAGGAAGCCTAAAAAAGCAAGAGACATAGCAAATGTCCTAAGCCCTTCCCTCTCAAACTGCAAACCGCTAACCTCAAACTCTGTAGGCATGGTAGAGGTAACAGAGGAGGAGCAACAATTGAACTTTGGGAAAGAAGAAGAAACCAAGCCTAAGAAAGAATAATTTCTATTAGTATGGAAAGCCTGTGCCTCTAATGCCAAAAGGGCAAACCAAAACCACCTCTGCTCCCAACCTCTGAAACCCAGGAGCGGCCCATGCAGGTAACAGCGGTCGGGCGGTGCGGCGGGGTGGGGAGGGAGTCAACAGACGACGAAAGAAAATGAAATTAAAAATAAAGAAAACCACTTACCTTGCGCTCGCCGCATCACCGACTATTGTTTATTTATTATTACTTAATTGACTTCCCACCCTATACCCCTACAAACCCAATCACCCACAACTAAACGAAAACTTTAAAAATATATTTACACCACAATTTACATCATTAACAATCAATTAAACAATGAATAATTAATTATTAATTAATTATTACTTAATTATCTTTCCACCCTATACCCCTACAGACCCAACAACCCCCACCTCAAATATGACTTAAAAAATATAATATTCCCATAATTTACATAATTATCAACTAAATAATTAATACTAAATTAAAATGTAATATTGATTAATTATACTTAATTAACTTTTCACCCTTTACCCCTACAAACCTCACAACCTGCTACAACACTATAAATGACTATTCACAATTAAATTAAAAGCAATAAATAACTTAAAATTACAAACTATATTTGAAAATAATGTCAAAAATTATACAACTAATATTTAACATACAAAATGAATATATGAACTGAAACATATAAAGATAATTCAAAAATGATATTTTTAACAACTTAGGGCCAGATGTATCAACCCGTTTTACCCTTTCAGCGTCTATGGGAAAACATGTTCATACATCTGGCCCTAAAATTGTTGCTCCAAAAGAAAGCCCATCCTAGATTCTGAAAGCACCCAGAGTTGGTTCTGTCCTGTTTTTCTGGTAAAGAAACGATCTGAAATTTTTAATTATTTAAAACACTGATATTGTTGAAAACGATATTACTTATCTAAAAAGTCAATATTCTTGTCAACGAAATTTCTGCATCACAATATTTATGTGTCATAATACTAAAAACTCAATATTTGTGTATCTCAGTGTTTATAATGTGATATTTTGCCCAAATACCGAATTCCCAGAGCTAAAGTCTTGGTGAACACCCTTGGGAAGGCTTTAGGCCAAAATGGTAGAATAAAAAAATGCCACTTTCCCAACAAAATCTTAGATACTTCTGATGGTCGGTGGGAATGGGAATGTGTAGATGAGCATCCTGGAGGTCCAGGGAAGCCAGGAAATCTCCTAGAAGAATCATTGGGATCACTTGTTAAGGTGAGCTAATCTTGTAATGAATTGTCCTTATAAAAAAATTCAGATTGTTGAGGTCTTTGATAAGGCGATAGTTCCCGGAAGCTTTCTTTACCAGAAAAACAGGACAGAACCAACTCTTGGTGCTTTCAGAATCTGGAACTGCTTTATTTTGGAGCAACAATGCAATGTTCTCTTGTAAAACCTGACTCTTTCCTCAAGAACTGGGAAGGTGAGTTACCTGAAAACAATTCTGTGGAGGAAGAGACTGAAATTCTAGGGAGTAACCTAAGGAGATCACTGAGAACCCGTTTGCCGCTGACTAGGTTCTCCCAAGCGCTGGTAAACAGAGACAATCACCCCCTAACAACATTGTCTAAAAAAGACTGCCCCCGACATAGTCAGAAATACTGATTGCTTTCAGGACCCTGAGAATTCTTAGAATTTCCCCCAGCAGACGTTTGTTGAAACGAGATTCTTGTTGAAAGATGGATCAAATTTCTTTCTTCTGAGATGATTGTAGGGCGTTCTCTTCTTGAAAAAAGATTTTGGCCCAGATTTACCAAACTGTCAAACAACGCAGCACAGCAATCAAAGTTGCTGTGCTGTGTTGCATGACAGGGAGAGAGCAGGAAAGCACCACATCTGCTGAGATATGGCACTATCCTTGTTCTCTCCTAAGGGCTGGCAGGCAATCAGGCTGCTGAGTGTCAGGCACATACCTTTGCACCTTAATGTAAGGGTAACTGTCTGAGTCTAGCATCGGTTTTGTACTGGAAGGGTACCCTACCAGTACAAAATACTATATTTAGACTAACTTTAAACTTTTCTCACTTCAGATGTGTGCTGTATAATCCAGCAAAGTGGGAAAAATTAAGAGAAATAAAATAATTTCTCCTTTTTAATGCATGCTTCAAAGGGGTGTTTATTTTTTATGCAAACTCCTGTCTACTATATAAAAAAATGGGTGGTTGCAGGGGAACACCCAAGTACCACTCATGGAACTCCCCATTGATGCAGCAAGTTTTGCCCTGGAAAGTAAGTCCAACTAAAACCATTTTGCTTAGTTTTCTGTCACTTTTGTGACACTAACCCAGCACAAAAGGTTTGTAAATCTGGGCCTTTGTGTCATGCTTAAAAGGGATAGTATGCTTTCTATGCTTGAAAGAATTACATATCACATTGTATAATTCCTCACCAAAAAACCTATCACCTGAAATAGGCATCTTTAATTGACAACTTTTTGACAACAGTCATTCTTCCAATCTTTCGGATATAAGTGTCTCCGAAGTGCTACCATGCCACTTGCAGTCATAGCTGATGACTTTAGAATGTCAATGGTAATATCTGAGACACATTTTGCTTGTGCCTCTATAGCTGCCAATAAATGTGCATAATCCTCCCCCTCCCTCGATAGCAACAGCAAGAGTCTGAAAATCCTTTACCATGGTCAGAGAGGTATAAACACAATATACCCTAGCTCTTAATACTAGACTCAGGCCAGAATAAGCTCTCTTCAAGAAAGCCTTAAACATGTCATCTACAGGGTCCAGGATCACTAAGTCATCTGACAAAAGCTTTCTTGATTGGTCTGTCAGGTTAGCAAGTAAAGGGTCTATAGATCGTTCTGGATGAAGTTCCAGTTCTTTGACTAAAGGATACATTATTCCCATAAATTTGAGGATAGAAGTCTTTACTGGATATCTCAACTCTCTCTTTAAGGGGCCATGGACTGCATAATTCACATGAAAGACTGGGTTGTTAAACTGCCTAAAGCAGTCACCACTTGTGGAATGTTGTTCATCATCCAAAGGTAGATGTGAGTTTGTGTAGTTATAAGAGACCATCCCCTTTAAATCTTCCTTTTGAATGTAATTCCCTTTCGGAGCTCCGGTCACAAACTCATCCATATCATAGCTAGGGCAAGACCACGGCTGATGATGGGAGGAGTAGAAGAGATAAAAAGAAGCACTTCAAGCAGGAGATAAACAACCACTTTCCACTTGGTGTGCTTTAAAGGCAACTGAAAGAGACCTGATCATCATCTGCAGTTGTTTACCAGAAATATTTTGGGTGCCCCCGAAGAACCCATCTTAAACAGAGGTCTACTTGGATTAGAGGCACCGCTAGCCCAGAAGGAAGAAGGGAACAGGCGCCTACGCTTCTCAATGTGTATTCCCATTGTGAGCCCAAACACATGGGCAGGAAGAGATAGGAGAAATATATACCCCCTCACAATCTCTGATACCAGGAAGCCCAAGTTTGAAAATCATGAACAACACTACGAGTTCCTGAAATATCAAAACTTTTTAACTTTTTCTTTTTAAAATAAAAATGAAATAACAAATCAAACAAACAAGCAATAATGATGGTAGCCCGTTTTGTTCTGCTGAATCCTGATCACTTCCTTATAAAAAAGAAAAGAGGGACAAGAGAACTGGTTTGTGACTTTCACAAACATCCTAGCAGCATACTATAGAGCAGGTAAGTAAAAATTCTCTTTAAGTATATTGGTAAAGATAACTTACCACAAAAGTTGGGAAATAAACCACAGCCCCTGCAACTCTTCTTAATGCAGTCAGGCTCCACACAAATCTCTCTAATAGAGAAAACAAGCATTTGCAATGCAAATAGGACTCGCATTTGTTTGAGTTAAAGCTATTGGCATTATGAATGATAATGGCTTTTACTCATGTATTATGAGTGTATGTATGTGGTGTAGTAAAAAAAAATACAGGGGGGAAAACAGAAGCAGCCTGAAAACCAGCTTTTTACAGCTGCATGCTTATAAATCTCTCTTAGTGCAGTGCGTGTGTTTGAGAGGCAGACAGCAGGGTGTGTATCAATCTCGCCTTGTAATTCCTGGTGCCCAGTGCATTTAGTGGAAGTACACTCTGTATGAGAGCCATCATCTTACTGCAGCACAAGTGAGGTCATCTCAACCCCGCTGGTAAACTCACAGTGCCTTTCTTGCATAAATATGCATCTCTACAAATATGTTGGTCCTGATGATTAAGTGGGCAAATAAAACAAAATATGGCCCCTGTAATGGGATACCTCTCACCGCTACCCCCCACTCAGATTCATGTAATACTAAGCATGAGCAAGTGACAGCGTCCGTTTGCCTGACCCTAATATGACCGCCAATTACGATACTCAACTTTTTTTGTGCCTGTGCTAGCTTCTCCTTCAAATGTAGAAGTTTACAGTCCAATATAGCAGCCATAGAAGAAGGACTAAGATCGCTACTCGCAATCAGAACTGAGCATAGGTTATGAGATCGCGGCGCAGAGCACGCCATTTTAAAAAACAAACAGCAATGCGGGAATCAAGCATTCTTAAGTAAAAGCACTACTTCGTGCTTTCATTCAAAGTTACCTGAAAGTACGATTCAACGGAGGCTCCCACAAGGCTGCAGCTCTTGTAAAATGGCGGGAGGGGTGAAGGATGGGAAGGGAGCACCGGGCACAAGGAGGAGTGGGAGACTAGACTTCAACAAGCCCAATCCCCTTTAAAAGAAAGCAGCCGCGGTCCGTGCAGGTAACAGTGGTGGGGCGGTGGGGCCGGGTAAGGGGGGATTTCGAGGGACGATGCCAAGGGAAAATTAAATAAATAATTAATTTTCCCTCGGCATCGTCCCTCGAAATCCCCCCTTACCCGGCCCCACCGCCGTTACCTGCACGGACCGTGGCTGAAAGAAAGCCCAAAACAAAATTAATATCCTACCAAAATGAAGCCCAGCTGACAGTGGATATGAAAAGGGCAAAAAGTCTAAATAAGTACAATCAACGGAGCAGAAGGCACGGCAGGCAGCACTAACACAACTGTGGCATTAAGAGGTGGTGGGAGGGAGGAATGCTATATTTACATGTGACCAGCTATGGCGCCGAAACTGAACACAGGCAAAAAGTAACAGACCAGGAAGGAAACCAAGAAAAAAATAGTCCCCCAAAGAACACATAAAGAACCATAGCTGAATGAGACAGTACTTAGTCCCTGCTGCGTGGGAGGAACAGGAGGGAAAAAGGAGGGACAAAGAGGCAGGACTGACCACTAGCAGGCAATGATTTTTAAAGGACACTGAAAGAAACAAATTAAAAGAAGGGGGTGGCTTTAAGCCCACAAGAGAAGTTACAACAGGTCTCGAATGCTTGACCTAAAAAGGACGCAGGCCGTCAGCACTGCTAAAGAATCACAGAACACGGCCTAACCGCATTTACCAGTTGAAAACCTGGCTCTTCCAAGGGAAGCGCAAGCCCATCACACTGCCTCAATCCTAAGAGGAAAAGTAATTTACTGCTGGCCAGCATTTGCCAACTCGGTCGCCTGAAATTTAAAAGTGGAATGTAATCAATCAATCAATCAATCATGTCACTTATAAAGCGCACTACATACCCGCGAGGGTCTCAAGGCGCTGGGGGAAGAGGGGGGTGGTGCTGCTACTGATCGAAGAGCCAGGTCTTGAGGAGTCTTCTGAAGGCCAGTAGGTCTTGGGTCTGTCGGAGGTTGGTGGGGAGGGTGTTCCAGGTCTTGGCGGCGAGGTGGGAGAAGGATCTGCCGCTGGCGGTCGTTTTCCGGATGCGGGGGACTGTGGCGAGGGCGAGGCTGGTCGAGCGGAGCTGGCGGGTGGGGGTGTAGAAGCTGAGTCGTCTGTTGAGGTAGGCTGGTCCGGAGTTGTGGAGTGCTTTGTGTGCGTGGGTGAGGAGCTTGAAGGTTATCCTCTTGTTGACAGGGAGCCAGTGCAGGTCTCTCAGGTGGGGTGTGATGTGGCTGCGTCGGGGGATGTCGAGGATAAGACGTGCAGAGGCGTTCTGGATGCGTTGCAGCCGTAAAGCTCTTGCACACCATAGGCATGAATATATTACTGCCACAGAAGAGCAGAAAACAAAGTGCGCCCAATGCCAAATGCACACATGGATTAAAAGTATACAGCAAACTAATTGCACTTAGCAGAAATTTAGAAAATTCACAAACCCATTGTGCAACAAACCAGAAGGATAATTGCTAAGTATAACCCCTAAAAAAAATAAAGAATAAATATCCAAAGGAACCAAGGCCCAGCACCGCGAAGAGAGTATAATTTAAGAGCATACACAAAAAGAACAGGAACTCTCATTGCCCTTTAATAGTGAAAGTAGTCAGGATTATTTCCATTGTGCTTTTCTTTTATTAGGTGCTTGATAGGAATGACTGATGTGAGGAATCTCCCAAATGCAATTAGTAAGGGATAGGATGATGAATTGATGAGAAGGTAAAGAGTTATCTGACAATTTGTGAAGATTGTCAAGATACGTAGGGTTTGTGAATAAGTCTGGTTGGAACAATTGCTAAACAGTGGCAAAAATGTAGGGTTTTTGAAAAGATGATGCATAGCATTGTGCAAGAAAGTGAAGTTTAAAAAAAAAAAAAACAATGCTTGAAAAAGTTTTTTTCTTCACTTCACCAATAAATGGTGGTCAGTATTGCCTATACTTATGGTTTCTTTCTGTTTCACATTTGTGAGGAAGTAAGATTGGGAACACATGGGTGCATCCAATTAGTTATAGGTTTCTAGAAACTGGAATACATTCAGAGACTAGCAGGAGTGTTATAGCTAGCCTGCACAACATTTTCCTAAATAAACTACTCATTGAGCCACTCCAATTCCATTGTTCTACCATACTGTTAATGAGTTTTAATGACATTATAGGCAGTCTTCCGGTCTATTATAAGAATTAATAAATGGTAGTTTGAAAACAGAAAGAATTGGGAGAGTGTCTTATATATGACTTTCTTACAGTTCCTAGGAACAGTGCATGGTATTTTTGGAGGTGTATTATCAAACAAAGTATTGGTAATAAAGTGGCTGTAGGTGGATGATGAAGTTAGCCATTGATTAGAATACGTAGCAAAGGCAGAATAGCCGTAAAATGTTATATCGGATATTGCCAAACAACCTTCTTCTTTAAGAAGATGAAGGTGCTGCATTGCACTGTGTTTACTTTGACCACAGATAAATGCTGTTATAAGGAAAAAAACAAGATGAGGGCTGCTTAACTCAGCCGCGAAGCACTATTTTTGGTACCTCCTGATCCGGCAGCGCACTGATATCCTATTGGTGCGGATATTACCTGCTATTTATGCTGTTGTGGGTTAAACAGAGGAGCTACGTTCTGCTGCCCTTCCTCATTCTGCTCTAACACTGGGCATGGTGCCAAAAAACAGCAAACAATCAAGCAGAGTCATCACAGGTGCCCTAAACAGTGCAGGATAGGGACTACACCATGCTGGCCCGCTTCCTCCATATGCATCGGGAGATTGTGGCTGGAGAAGTGAACACTCCCCATGGGTGAAATTACAGGCTTTAAACACCCACAGGTAATCTAAACCTAGACGTACCTAACCCTGGGTGGAGTTCGCGGAGTTGCACTACGCGGAACACCGCGAAGTGCATAAAAAACTCTGTCGCACTACGCAGAGCTCCGCGAGCGGCGGAGTATAATTAAAAAAATGCAGTTCGCGGTGATTGCACAGTGCCGGATGCTTGTCCACACTGTGCAATCATTGCGAACGGCACCATGCACAGCGCAAGCTTTCCTTTTCTGCCGTTCAAGTAGATTTTTACTCGAGCAGCAGCTTTCTCAATGCGAAGGGCAGCTTCTGAACGCGAGCGGTCGTGAGCATACGCGACCACTCGCAATGAGAAACCTGACCCCCCGCGTTGAGAAATCTCGCTGGGATGTTGATTTTCCACGACCGCGCTCGCCAACTTGATGTTGACGATCGCGAACGAGGAAAAATCTCGCCGGGATGTTGATTTTCCACGCTCGCGCTCGCCAACTTGATGTTGACGATTGCGAACGAGGAAAAATCTCGCCGGGAGGTTGATTTTCCTCGCTCGCGGTCGCCAACTTGACGTTGACGAACGCGAGCGAGGAAAAAAACTCTGCTCCGCAACGCAAAGCTTAGTTTTTCGGAACTTTGCGATCTCCGCATAACGCAGAGTGCAGAAAACTCCGCAAACTCCGCAAGCGGAGCGGAGTTCACCGCCCAGGGTTAGATGTACCACCTAATGTATTAGGAGAATAGAGTGCTACGGAGACCTCTCCCATCCAAAACTTAAACTTACAGCCATTAAGCAAAACCATAATATAGACCACATGCACTCTGGGAGTGGGAGTTCCAAAATGGGTAAACATGAACACATATCGTCAAACAGATCAAAGAGCTGGCAGTTTTAACTGTGGCCCTTAAGGAAGTTGTCATAAAAACCGATGATCGGTCAGGAAGCTTGGATATAGATATTCAATCAATACTTGAGGACTTTGAAAATAGCCAAAACTAGAATAATCTCAGAATTTTAGATATGGTTGAAGTTACAGAAGATAGTAACACTAAAGCATATATTATATGTTTGTTTATATCAGCAGTTCCAAACTTGAATGACTGGTATCTTCTAACCCAGAGCATACATAGTTTCCCCAAAACTTTAGGCAAACATCTTCGGAATCAAAAACCCAGGGAGAGCCTCTTTTTTGGGGAATTTTTTTGTTCCGTCACCAGATTTTTGAAATACCCATACAGAGACAAAAGTTAAGGCTTGTTGCCATGTGATTTTTGCAAGGCCCAACTTCTGCTACTCAACATTTGAGAGGCGATAGAGACTTTGACAGTGGATAACTGGCCCTGGTAAGCCTTAAAGTCTTGAAAGACTCCAAAGTCAACATATTGATTTCTGAGATAAAAGCAAAAGCTATTGTGGAAACTTTGGGATTAATAAATACAGCTGCTTTGGAAGCAGGGGCGGTAGAATGCTAAGAGAGCACACATACTTGTCCAGAGATTTTGGCATCAGCAGGACATTTTTCTCTATAGGTTTGGAAGCTTCTGATAAAGACTATTGGGTAACAGGGAGGTGGGGACCTGTGGGTGTCAGGAGGGTTGAAGGAAATGGTTCAGGGAAGAATTATTAGGGGACAGAGTTTTGAATGCAGAAACAATAAATGAGAAACACAGTCCCTTGTAAGTTTGAGCTTGAAAGTTATATGACACAAATTAGTCAGAACAAAAAAAGAAATTAGTTTAGAATATTATCACATAATATAAGAGGGCTGAACAAGAAAAAAAGGGAACCGCTTAAAGAAGATTAAAAGATGTTTAATTCTGACCTGATCTGCATACAGGAAAAACACATTTATTTCTAGGCAAACTACAATATCAGCTGGAAGTATATACAGCACAACAAACCTCTATTTATAAGGTGGCAATTTTAGGCAGAAGAAATTGGTACAAAGGTGGAAAAAAGAGGCTGATTGCTTATGAAGGTGGATAAAAACAGAAAGCACTTTTGGAACAACTTCATTTACTTTATGCTCCAAATATTTATGATGCAGACATAAAACAAAATAGCCACCTAAGCAGACATATCTGCTACCAGCTCCGACAGACTGCAAATATCGGGACCCGCCCCTCTGTCTTAAATGCACTATTAGAGGCAAGTAATGTTTCATAGCAGGACCCCCTCACTCTGGGAGCGATTGCAGTTCAGGAGACGGATAGCTGTATATTGTGGTGAGGTCTCGGCAAAGCAAAGCCCAAATGCCAGAGACCGCTGAAGACAGTTGACGTGAAAGACGCGGTCAAACAGGCACGCCCACAACACTAAGGGGTCGATTACGATGTCGTTCGCAAAGGATCCGAACAGCATTTGATTAGTCCGAATCCGATTCGGAACCTGCCTTTCCAACCGACTTGAACACTTTTACCAACAACCGATTACGATGGCTGTAAAGCGTTCTAACTGTCCGACTCGGTTCTGAAAGGCATTGGTAGTAACCGAGTCGGTCGGAGCCAAATCGCAGCGGTCCACGGACAATGTTTCCAGCCGAGCGATTAGGATGTCAGATTTGGACAGCCTTTCTGAATCAGTTGTGCCGACACAGATTGGCTGTCAGAATCTAACTTTGGGGGCCCGTAGCAGGCCCCCCTTCACCCGGGGCCATCCGAATCAGGCCCGTGGGGGTATGCATGGGTCCCCCCTTCCCATGCATGCACAGAGTGGCAGGCACCATGGGACGCCTGCCAGAGGGTGCAATGTTTTCCCCAACCCCCCCTTTTGTCAATGGGAGCCTTTGTTCTCGATCATGACACAGGCTCCCATTAAAGTGAATGCAAGTCCTACCGAACGATGTCCGGAAGCATCGTAATCGTTCGGTCGGACTCACAGAACTCGATTCGGTCGTAAATTATTCCGAAACCGATTTGGTCGGAATAGTTTCTAGACGACATCGTAATCAGCGCCTAAGATGAAGAAATTGTCTGTTTAGCCTTCTACAGCTGAGAGCAAAGCAACAGAACCAATCGTCAGTAAGTTGGGAGCTGGGATCAGTCACACACCACTGACAGTGAGCAGAGCAGCCTAATTAATGGTTCTGGTATGTGAGGAGAAGATGGCAGACAGGGGACAGATATGTAATGGTCTAATTGACTTGAATACAGGGAGAACTGAAATTGACAACAAAGTGAATCAAGTGTGTTTTTTTTAAGGGGAAACTGGATGTGTGTTTTGACATGCCCACAGCTGATCTAAAAGTCATTCAGGTGCGCTGGAAAGACACGAGATGCTGGCAGTTGATGGTTGCAATTGATTTACTAGAATAAGAAGAATGGGAAAGAAGTTTCTCCAATTTCAGAGGCTAAAGACAAGGCAGTGGCTTTCACAGGAATAACACATTTAGAAATCAAAATAGAGACCACAAAAGAAACGTTGATAGTACATTTCATTACAAGTCTTTTTTTTTTGTATGAACAAGACTATCTATTTTTATAGGCAGAAAAATCTACTACAATTTTACACTTTTACCACTTGTTGAGCCTTGTAACTATCCCCATTTTCTGAATGCTGGGAGAAGTGGTAACTAGAGAAGGACATGCAGAGTTGATAATGCATTGGTCTATGTTATGTCAGGATTTCTGTCCTTTAAGCAAAAGACTTACAAACCACTGAGAGGTTTCTCTGCATCAAATAATTGTCTAGAAATGTATACAAAGTTATTGGCAAATTAAACTTGCCCAATGCTACTAACAGTCCTGAATTATGCAGGGGTTCTTTTAAAAATGTATCTGTATCTAAAGTAGTTAAAATGTCATATCCACTTTTAAAACAAAAAGTCTAGCATTCCACCAGTATTGGAGGCCTTTTATTCAAGGTTTTTCCTGCTCTGAAAAAGCTCCGGCTCATCGTATGATTCATGTCCTACTATCACTAAAAACAAGAATCACTGGTTCTTACATTAGCCTTCAGGTTAACAGCTCACTTTGGTCTGCTACTTTGTCAACTAATTTAAAGGCTATTGTGGTAATCTTACCACTGAAAAAGAAATTATTGTCACAGACTCAGTGGGGCCGATTTATGAACCTGAAGGCACAGTGAAAGAAACACTATACAGACTGCCTGCAGAGGACCGCCCCGAATACTGGATTATAGGAGGCAGATTGGGACATATGAAAAAAATGGGGCGTTGTACTTTATCTCCTTTAATATCACTTGCCTATGCCGTGACTCCTGAATAAAACGCAGCTGGTGTAGCTACAGTGAACTCAGAACTGTTATAGAGTGTTTGGGCTTGGAAATAGAACAAAACACATTATTGACACGAATGCCACTTAAATCCAAGGGGGGGGGGCCTGTTAGATATATGGGGACAGGCAACTAAAAGAGTAGGGGATGAGAGTATTTATATGCAGCAGCTGATTCCTTGGCATTCTGGGATCAGCCCAACCATGCCATTCTTCTTAAAACATAGAGGTAAGGAAGATATCCCACAGAATATGTGAGGCTTACAGAAGATACAACAAGCCAAAATGAACAATGGCACCGTTACACTCAAATAGCAAATTGAATAGTGTTTGCGGTGTCCTATCAGTCGACGACGTTTCGATACCGTAAAGAAAATACTGGGATCATTATCAGGACATTGTATTACATGCCTGAGGAAGATTTGCTGTGTGCAGGGCACCTAAATAAGCTGTTAATTTGGGAGAATGTCCCAGATGCGGCAGGTTCGCCAGAATGGCGAGATCGGCCGTTATGGAGAGAAGGCAATACGTGCGTGGCAACGCGAAGGTAATGAATTATTTAAAACGGAACCTCAGTAGTGGGTTCTGGTGTGGGAGCCAGTCGCGTTGGATCGCAGTGGCGAATCTATCCAGGAAGACGGCTGCGCTAGCTGGGAGACGGTTCAATGTCCGTCTACAATTGAGAAAGGATCTGGGCGGCAGATGCGGGTCCAGAGTGTGGATGGCTGGTGCAATGACCTTAGTAATCCGAGTTGTGTGTTCGAACTCGATGAGTGTTCGACTCATCGAGTTCGAACGCACAACTCGGAAATTAACAGCCTATTTCGGTGCCCTGCACACGGCAAATCTTCCTCAGGCATGTAATACAATGTCCTGATGAGGATCCCAGTATTTTCCTTACGGGATCGAAACGTCGCCGACTGATAGTACACCGCAAACACTATTCAATTTGCTATTTGAGTGTAACGGTGCCATTGTTCATTTTGGCTTGTTGTATCTTCTGTATAGTTTACAAGCTTGTCCCCCTGCCTGAATTTTTGTTTATGTTATATGTTGTATGTTTTGCGTTGGACGCAGGACTGTGTCCCACTTTATTTTGTGTTTCACACTGAAAGCATCATTAAAATAACCCTGTCCAGCTGGACAGTTTTAATATAGTACTGATTCCGAGTCTATATTCACTCCGTTCCTATGTATTCTCCCTGTCAGGGACAATTGTGTTTATAACTTATATGCTGGTTTGGTGGCATCTTTTCGTAAAGGCTATGCAGGGTTTCCACGAGAACCAGAAACACATGTTAAGCCAGAATAACAGAGGGAACCTATATTCACATGAGGTGGACATGCCCGGCTGTAAGTGCCTTTTGGGGTGAGATAATTCAGACCCTAGGAATATTGACTGACCTACAACTACAGCCAATGATACAGATGTGCTTGTTGGGACTACTAGTCACTCGAAATAAATGCAATAAATATGTGGAGAAGTTATTGGAATTAGGCCTCACTGTGGCAAAGAAATGTGTAGCCTTGAGATGGATGACCAAACGACTGACCACACAAAAGCAATGGTCATGAGAATTTTAAAGTGGAGTACATCATAGGTTGGTTTACTATGGAGTGGAACAGGGAGGAAGGGTTTAATGGAACTTAGTACAAGTCCGGTTACAACAGGAAATGGGAATCCCTGAACCGAAACAAGATATAGTAGGAATGGATTATTAATACTTTCCAGATGTGTCTGTGATGCTTATTTGTTGTAATATGATGTAAAGATACTAATTGTGCTGCCTAAGCAATCCAAATGTAATGTATGGACTTATATTAATTTGTATATGGTGACTATGGTGTGACTCTCATCTCTCTCCCTGTTTAGGGGGTGGGTGAAAAAGGATGGGACAAGTAACTGAATTGTAATGTTATCTCATTTTTCTAAAATCAATAAATACATACAATTTTTAAAAAAATAAAAAAATCCAAATATTTATGATGCTGAGATTTATTAATATTCAACTACATAACTAGCACAATGACTCTTGCCAAAAATTGTATGCAGGGACTTTTATTGTAACATAAGCAACCCAAAACCTTTACAGAATTATAATGAAAAAATAAAATAAAAGTTATATACTTGCTAGACAGACTTGTGCAGGTATATAGCTTAACAGGTTCCTGGGCTACATTGCAACCCATGGCTACTGAAGACATAGTCTACTCATACCCCCATAAAAAATATATAATAATAGATTTATTTTTAGCACTTGTGCATATACAATATAGGGCATAGCTGCAGAAATATTGTAAAATGCTTTCAGATTATACTCCCTTAATGTTAGAACTCTACCTCGAGCAGATGGAAAAGTCAGTTTCTAAATGGACCTTTGCGAAGCTTTATTATTAGACTCAGAATACGCTAAAAGTATGGAGCAATTATTTATATAAGACTTTTTGTCATTAATTTCAGCTCAGTGAAGCTACATATAGTGTGGGACACATTTTAAGCTGCTATCTGCAGTGCAAACCAGAGTTCTAAATCAATATAGAAACACTCTCACAAGCCCAGATAGCTTGTCTTTATTTTGAGCCGGTGCAACTGGAGATGAGTGCTTATTTCTGGAAAGGTCCTTCGAAATATCTTTTACAAAATCATATTGCGGTTATTAAATCATACATTTGCAACTTTTATGCTAAAGAGCTTGCAAGGAAACACATCATCAATAAGACTCAGCATTATAAATAAAGTGAAAACTGGAAGATCTTAGCACCAGACAACCAAGCAATTACCATTTTTATTACAGCAGCCTGGGCTGGTTCTCTCTTGGCTATTATCCTGTTTGAAGCCAGAAAAGCATTTAACAGGGTTACATGGACATTCTTATGGAGAGCTATGAAAGCAATGGAGCTTGGGATGTATAACTTTTAATTAATTCAGACTCTCTATTTTAAACCTCAAGCTAAATTGCAAAGAGTCAAAGAGCATACGGATAATGCACAGGATTTGGTAGGGCTCCCCCTGCTCCCCCTTACTGTTTGATAAATATCTCAAATTCTTCATTCACAAGCTACTGGACAATAAGAGGAAGCAGCCAACTTATTCTAATGGTCATGTGATAAAGATTCTAGCATATGGTGATGACGTTGCCATAATAAACACAATGGCCAAAACAGTCATTAAAGAAATAAAACATATGAAGCTATTTTTCAGTACCTGCTGAATAATAAGAAAACTCAAATACTAGCAAATGGATATGCCAAAATTCATGATTCCAAAAATTGTATCTTTGAATTATGATCCATTACCATTTGAGATCAATTTTTTTTTAAATATGAAGCAAGCTACATTTTACTTTAATCTGTGGGTGTAACATAATTAAATGACAATACTGCCTAGGTTCTTAAACTTTTCTTGTGCAATTCCTCTAGACTTAAATACGTAAGTACTGCTTGTATAAAAAATGGATTCAATATGTAACAGCTTCCTGTGCTGTGGGGTTATAAACAAATTTCACAAAGCCGTTAAATATCTTAGACAGGAGGGTAGTGAGTGACGGTTGAGCACTTCCTAACTTGAGCACATGAACATTTTAAAAATGGGCTACACCATTGGATTTTTATTTTAGACCCTTTAAGTACTCCTTCTTTATATAGATTATGCCTCAGAAAAGAAGCCCGCAGCTTTTTATGTACTTTTATCAAGCAACAATATCACAAAAAGTTAGTTTTAAAGTTTTTTAAACAGAATCTGAAAAGTTTGCTAAAATGTTCAAAATTACTAAACATAAATACTATACTCCACTATGGAAAAAATATCAACTATTTGTCCAACTACTTTCAGATATGGCTATTGTAGAATGTAGGAAAATGTTAATATCAAAAGGCTGGGTAAATTTGATCTTACAATTCTTTCCTTTTCATACTTACGGGAAAAATAAGCTCTTCCAAAAGAGATGTTTTTAAAAAAATATTTACAAATTAGGGATTACATATACAAATTGGATAGAAATGTCTTTAGGAGGCTGTATAATTCCAGGATGGGAGCAGAATTAAAAAGCTAAATATAGATGGTCCAAGATTGCAATTTTGGGAATCTATTTATTTAGGGAATATTTTTGCGCTTTCTGCCAACTTAAAAATATAGCATTATAAAACTACAAATAAACTTTGCTATACTCCTGCAAACTAATCAAGTGGGAGTGCTGAGTTAATGACATTTTGCTATCAACAGTCAAGTGCTGACATTATAAGAATGTTTGCTAACTGCAAAATTGCATACATACTGATCTGAAATACTTGGGGCCTCATTACGATGTCGGTCGGAAAGACCATCCGACCGACTCGTCCTCGGAAACATTCCGACCGACTTGACAGCGAGCTCTCCGACCACCATATTACGATGCATAGCATGTAAAACTCCGACCGAGTCGGTCGGAAAGCATTCCGCCCGACCGCGTCAGTTGGAAGCAAGTCTGAACTGACTGAGTTGGTTGGAAAAGCCGTCGCATAAGCATTCCGGTTACAAACAAGACTCGGTTGACCCGACGAAAAGATTACAATGCATCCAACGCGGTTTCAGAACCGTGTCGGTTAGTGTTGCACATGGCAAGTGTAAAATGTCAAAATCAGTCACAACAACAAGCATAGGCAGCACCAAGTAAAAAAAAATATATATATATATTGGGCACGCCCACCAATCCACTTATAAAAAGAGGGAAAAAATGACCATGATCGTTTGCTCACACACTACTGCTGTCAGCTAATAGAAGAGTCTGTCTTCATTCCCTGCGCTTTGCAGTCCACACACTCACATACTTCATCCACCACACAACTTGCACTGATTCATTTTTGTTAAATACTTTATTTCAAAAACACCCTCAATTTTATATTCACCCTCACCTTTACCCTCACCATGCCCCAGAGGAACCAGCCCAGTTTCACAGAGAAGGAGTTGATAGTGCTTCTAGATGAAATTGTCAGAGTAGAGCCACATTATTTGGGACCCTAGTCCAACAGACCCCCCTCACCCAGAAAAATAGGATGCGGGACAGGATAGTCAGCAAGGTGAACGCTGAAGCATCTGTCCTGCGCTCCCTGGAGGATATCAGGAGAATGTGGTATGAAGTCAGAAGGAGGGTCAAAAACTGTTAGCACAAGAACATGCAAACGCACACCGGACTGGTGGTGGCCCTCCTGCACCACCTGTGCACTTCACTTCCTGGGAGGAGAAGCTGCGTGCCATCCTTCTACCGTAGAGCATCTATTGACTCACAGGAGGACCAGAGTCTGGTAAGTAGCTACTCCACATTCCACTAAAGTTAGCAATAACACCTCTACAGACATCACTGTAAAGGTCCCAGTTAACTAAATGACTGTTTCTAGATTTAAAAAAAATACATAGTCAATGAGCATGTGGTGTGTATGTCATAAAGATAAACCACATACCTGCAATGAAAATGAAAAGGCTTAAAACTATTACCATGTACACACTTCTTACAAACTCACAGCAAGGCTTTGTGCTCCAAACACCAGTCCCCAGTGTCAGCCATTTTGCCAGCACATTTCCACTCACTCTCAGGAAGGTTGAGTCCCAGGTAGGCTGGTTGGGATGTGTGGGAAGGTGTGTGTGGGCCAGGCCTGATGGGAGTTGTAGCAAACAATCCTCCTCCCACACAGCACAACAAGTCCACCTGGAAGTCTGCTTTCCTGACAGTGACTGGAAATGTACTAGCAAGATGGCTGACACTGCTGCCTGGTGTCTGGAGCAGAAGGCCTTGAAGGGAATTGTGGTCAAGTCAGACAACAGGCACCACTGTAAGACAACCTAATGGTACATTTTGAACCACTGTCAGAAAAGCATAGTTCATGCTGGGCTGTTTGGGCTGGGTTGGAAGGTGTATGTAGGACAGGGCCTGATTGGAGCTGTAGCCATTGCAAATACTTCTCCTCCCACCCAGCACAACCACTTCATCTGAGCCTATGGCTACCTAACAGTGAGTGGAAATGAACTTGCAAGATGGCTGACACTGCTGCATGGTGTTGAACTTGAAACCAACTCCCATCAAGGCTTTGGGCCTCACACACCAGTCACCAGTGTCAGACATCTTGTTAGTACACTTCCATTCAATATCAGGTACCCATAGGCACAGATGAGCTTTTTGGGCTGGGTGGGAGGAGGAGTGTTTGCACTGACTCCATCTCCCATCAGGCCCTGTCCTACACAACCTTCCCACCCAGCCCAAACAGCACTCCTGGAACTATTCTGTCCCTGACAGTGAGGGGAAATGTGCTGTCAAGATGTCTGACACTGGGGACTGGTGTTCAAACCACAAGGCCATAATGGGAGTTGTGGTCAGCTCAGACAACAGGCACCACTGTCAGACATCTTGCCAGCACTTTTCACCTCACTGTCAGAAAAGCAAAGTTCCAGGGAGGCTGGTTAAAGTGGGATGGAAGATGTGTGGAGGACAGGTCTTGATGGGAATTGTAGTCAGTGCAAATGCTCCTCCTCCCACCCAGACCAACAAGCCCACCAGGAACCATGCTTTCCCGACAGTCAGTGGGGATGTACTTTCAAGATGCCTGACACTGGGGACTGCTGTCCAAACCACAAGGCCATGATGGGAGTTGTGGTCAGCTCAGACAACAGGCATCACTGTCATACATCTTGCGAATACATGTCCCCTCACTGTCAGGTAAGCATAGTTCCAGGTGGGCTTGATGGGCTGTTTGGGATGAGTAGTGTTTGTAATGACTACATGTCCCATCAGGCCCTGTCCTACACAAACCTTCCCACCCAGCCCACACAGACCACCTGGAACTATGCATACCTGATAGTGAGTGGAAATCTACCAGCAAGATGTCTGACACTGGTACATGGTGTTTGGAGCACAAGGCCTTTATGGGAGTTGGCTTCAGGTTCAACACCATGCAGAAGTGTTAGCTATCTTGCTAGTCTACTTCCCATCACTGTCAGGTAGGCATAGGCCCAGAGGAGTTAGCTGGGCTGGTGGGAGGAGGAGTATTTGCTGTCACTACAAATCCCATCAGGCCTAGGGCCACACACACTTTCCCACCCATCCCAACTAGCCTACATGGGACTCAACTTTCCTGAGAGTGAGTGGAAATGTGCTGGCAAGAAGGCTGATACTGGTGCCTGTTGTCTGGCTTGACCACAACTCCCATCATGGCATTGTGCTCCTCACACCAGACCCCAGTGTCAGCCATCTTGCCAGTACATTTCCACTCATTGCCAGGAGACCAGAGTTACAGCTGTGCTGGTTGGGTTGGGTGGGAGGAGGAGTGTTTGATATCACTACATCTCCCATCAAGCCCTGTCTTTAACACACTTTCCCACCCAGCCCAAACAGACCACCTGGGACTCTGCTTTCCTGACAGTGAGGGGAAATGTGCTGGCAAGATGGCTGACACTGGGGCCTGGTGTGAGGAGCAGAAGGCCATGGTGGGAGTTGTGGTCAGCTCACACAACAGGCCCCACTGTCAGACATCTTGACGGTACATTTCCACTTACTGTCAGGAAAGCAGAGTTTCAGGGGGGCTGGTTGAGCTGGGTGGGAAGGTGAGTGTGGGCCCAGGCCTGATGGGAGTTGTAGTCACAAGCAAAGACTCCTCCTCCCACCCAGCACAATCACTTTATCTGGGCCTATGGCTACCTGATAGTGAGTGGAAATGGACTAGCAAGATGGCTGACACTGGTGCATGGTGTTGAACTGGAAGCCAACTCCCATCAAGGCCCTGTGCTCCATACACCAGTCACCAGTGTCAGATATCTTGATAGTAGACTTCCATTCACTGTCAGGTAGCCATAGGCCCAGATGAGCTGTTTGGGCTGGGTGGAAGGAGGAGTCTTTGCACTGACTAAATCTCCCAACAGGCCCTGTCCTAAACAAACCTTCCCAACCAGCACAAACAGCACACCTGGAACTATGCTGTCCCTGATAGTGAGTGGAAATGTACTGGCAAGATGGCTGACACTGGTGCCTGCTGTCTGAGTTGACCACAACTCCCATCCAGGCCTTGTCCTCCAGACACCAGTCCCCATTGTCAGCCATCTTGCAAGTACATTTCCACTCACTGTCAGGTAAGCATAGTTCCAGGGGTGCTGTTTGGGCAGGCTAGGAAGAGTGCGTATAGTACATGGCCCAATGGGAGATGTGGCCATTACAAATCATCCTCCTCCCACCCAGCACCAAAAGCCTACATGGAACTCTGCTTTCCTGACAGTGAGTGGAAATGGACTAGCAAGATGGCTGACACTGGGGCCTGGTGTTTGGAGCACAAGGCCTGGATGGGAGTTGTGGTCAAGTCAGACAACAGGCACCAGTGTCAGACATATTGCCAGTTTACTTTCCCTCATTGTCAGGACACCACTCTTCCTGGTGGGATGGTTGAGCTGGGTGGAAAGGTGTGTGTGGGCCCAGGCCTGATGGGAGTTGTAGTCACAGGCAAAGACTCCTCCTCCCACCCAGCACAACCACTTCATCTGGGCCTATGGCTACCTGACGGTGAGTGGAAATGTACTGGTAAAATGGCTGACACACACATCCTCGGACGACGAGGACCAACCTGGCTCATCAGGTTTGGGTCGGCACACAGCACCAGCAACTACAGCATGATCAACTGCGACCACTCCCGCCTCAGCTGACAACACCCAGCTGACCACTACCCCGACGGACACAGCAGCCCATGACACCGCCAACAGCACAGCAACACAGAGCACTCTGTAGATGACTGACAACAACACCCCCGTCAATGAGGAAGAAGGCTCAGTGTTGACTGTGCCAAAAACATCTGGGCCTGCTCAGGTAGGTAGGGGTGGTGAGAGGGGCCGTGGGTATCTACGCTGTCAAGCAGCTGGTGCTGCCGATGATGATCACCTAAACCTCTCCTGGGTGATCAACGCCTACCAGGCTTACCAGGGAGAAATGGGCCCGGTAATAGGGATCCTATGTAACAAAGAGCAGCTGCAGGCAGGCCAAAACCAACGGCTGGACACGTTCAATCAAAAAATTGATGATATGACTGGAGTGCTGCGGGACATTGGTACCAGCCTCTGCCAGATTGCAACTCACTTGACCGCACCTCCCTGTGTGCCCACAACATCTGGTGCACCAACATCTGCACAAGCCACAGGGAGGGACGTGGAGTCTGGCAGAGATTCCACAGTACCCCAGGAGCCTGCAGCTTTTGTTCCCCCATCCAAACGTGGAAAGGGTCGTCCGAGGAAAAATCAGTGAGAGTCAGATAGCAATGCACCAACCCCAGGAAGTGACAATGTGCCCTTGATATCCTCCAGTGTGGGCCAAGCATTCACTTTGTTGACTGTCCAAAATAACGGTCCCACATTGGATGAAGGGTCAAAGTTGGACTTTGGACTCAAATAACTGTGGCTTTACCTTGGAGAAGTTCATCTACAGACACTATCAACTATCTGCATGGTCTGTTTTTTCTTTGTGAGCACACCACCATTGCGTGGCTTTATTTTATCACTTTATGCACAAAAATAAAACACTTTACACCGGAATACTTGTTCATGTCATGACTTTGAATTCCAAATGTACATATTGTAATGACCTGCAAAATCACAAAGAAGAAAGTGTCAACAAAATTAGTAAAAAATCACTTCCAAAAAGTAAACTAATGGATCGTGAGTAAATGTACCTTGGCACAGCATGATAGATTTACACAACCAGGTTATCACACAACCCGTAGTACATGTTACAGATTCAATGGAAGTCTGTTGTCTAAAAAACTATCACCATTTGCCAGCACAATCAACAATCATTGTTAGCAAACCAGCTCATCATGGTCAAATTTTGATTAAAAACTCTTTGGATGTGTGATAAAAGACAAGGCGCACCTCAATGTGGAACACAGGTTTATTCTCCAGATACAACCTGGTGCCTGAACAAAAAGTCAAATGACATCACACAGTACTGTAAGGCACTAAAAACAAAATCAACTGACTATCAGGTCTGAAGGAAGTGCACGCCAGGGATTTCAGCAACAGTTCCATGTTGGAGTCTGTCACAGCACCATCTGTCTGGTGAGGTCACAATTTGCAAGTCAACTCTGTGGATGACATGGCTAAGTATCCTGGCAAGATAAAACATAGAACAGAGTCAGGAAATCAGGTATAAGGTTGCACATTTCTGAAAACTATTTCATCTGAAGCCCAAAAATGTCAGTGTGAACACTAGCTAGGCTTCACAGTAACACTATACATGTTAATCTGCCCATTTCAAAGACCCATCTTAGAAAAAACCTCAGGACAATTATCAGACACTCATAAGCATACATACACATTGTCTACCAGCAACACAACAACAAACAATAGGGGTTAGTCACCTCCTCTCATTGCATACTTACAGTCATGTGAAAAGGTTGTGGCTAAGCTATTGTCTCAAATCCATGCCATCTTCATCATCACCACTGTCGTCATGGCCCAGTCCTGGATCCTCCGTTGGTGGCACCTGCTGGTCTCCATCATCCACTATCAGATGTATGCCCTTACGTATTGCCACGTTGTGTAGCATGCAGCAAGCCGCGATGGTCTGGCACACCTTTAATGGGGCATATTGGGAGCTCCTCCCGTCCTGTCCAGACAGCAGAATCTTGTCTTCAAGAGGCTAAAAGTCCGCTTCACTATCCTCCTGGTCCTACCATCAGCCTCATTAACGTGCACTTCTGCTGGGGTGACTGGGTTGCGCAGTGGTGTCAATAACCATGGCTGGTTGGGGTATCCAGAGTCTCCTACATTGAACACAGAAAAGACTTCAGTTGTCTGACAACAGATCACTATCTGACATACAACCAACAAACACTGCAACATACAGATACAACATCACCTACCAACAAGCCAAGCCCAGTTAGGTTGCAGTTGACTCATCAAATGTGGGATGACGCTGTTTCGCATGATATATGCGTCATGTGCAGAGCCAGGGAAATGGACACAGATGTGTGAGATGCACATGTCCACCAAACACACCACCTGGACATTGATGGAGTGGTAATGTTTGCGGTTGCGATAGACCTGTTCATTTGCCTGTGGTGGGATCAACGCAACATGGGTACCATCAATTGCTCCAATGACATGAGGTATCCGTCCTAAGGCATAGAAGTCAACCTTGATGTCAGACAACTCTCCAACTTTAGGAAACTTGATGTAGTGGTCCAGTTAAAGGAGCCATACCTGCAACACATCCCGAAGGACATTGCAAAACATGGGCTGGGACATTCTAACCAATGTTGCCACTGTGTACTGGAATGTTCATGTGGCAAAGAAATGCAATGCTGACATCACCTTCACCTTGGGGGTCAGTGCTGTTGGATAAGTGCGACCAGCCTGCAAATGAGGTGACAACTGCTGGCACAACTTATCAATTGTTGCCCTTGTGAAACGATATTTCTTGATTAAGTCCTGTTTTTCCATTGTTTATAGGTCTGGAAAGGGCCTGTGCACTGGAGGCTGTCTGCAATACCTATGTGTAGAGTGTAAACACAGTTGGTGTTAGTTCACAATGTCCCAAGCAACATTCACTTGCACATAACAGCAAATCAAAAACAAGCATTTTCAATGCAATAGGTCTCGCATTTGTTAAAGTTAGAGCTGTTGGCGTTGAAAATGGCAATGTTTTTTACTTTTGTTTTATTTATTTGCAGTTGAGTAATTATATTTGCATAGGGCTAAAAGAAAAATCCCAAATTCTGCCCCCAAAACTGTGTCTTTGCCCCTGCATCCTATTACCTTACGAACTGTCATGAAGCTGAAGAAACAGCAACATAGAAGAAACACCACTTGTGGTGTAGTATTAGCACCCATGCCTTCCTCCCTAAGTACGCACGTGCTGGGAGGAGCATATGTGACAATACCCGAAAACCACACCAGCTTTAGGCAATGCTTGATCTGCAAGTAACTACAGCAAGGTTTCCCGCATCACATTCACCCATGGTTTCCACCAAGGACATGCATGTCTATTAGCCTGAAATCTGTTTCCAACTATTTAAAAATGATTTTTATTGGCAATTACAACTTGATTGTGAATGGAACAATTATTAACTTATGAACATAAAAGGAAAATAGGACAACAGCAGCCTGTTTTATGTGTAATATCCCAGTTAGTCTGAACTGCTGTCCTCTTTAAAGAAACCCGTTTAAAAAAATATCATGGGTGGAGAGGTCAATCTTTCTGTTGCTTGCACTGGCTAGTACATCACAATATTAACTTAGCATGGTAAAGGAAGCAAGGCTTGTATACAGCGCATGAGTTCGTAACATCTGTGAAGGTTAAGGTTTTTCCCAAAGAGGCACACCAGGAGAGCAGGGGCATTGACGGGGATCTAGGAAGAGTGGGAAGCAAAGCAAGACAATCAAACATGCGTGCACCAAAGTATAAAACAGGGTGTTAAGAGAATCTGTCAGAAGCAAAGAAAGTGCACAGCTCAGTGAAGAAAACAGAAATAACGAGCACCTGAATACACTGTACAAACATTTTGTAATCCGAAAAGTAAAGGTTTAACTGTTCTCTTTGTGTAAATTAAAACGCCGTGCTGGGTCCATACTAGACACGTATCTATTATACAAGAAAGACGTTATCCTGTACCAGCCAAATGAAGGTGCCTGACTCAGACTGCAATAAAACAATTTTACTAATGAGCGAACTGCAGGAGGTTAGGTTAGGTTAAAGGGACATAAGGATCCAGGCTAAGGTTTCTGCTGACCTTTTGCGCTGCAGGCCTCGTGAGGCTAGTGCGGGACCACTCTTGTGTTTTCAAAGGTCTTAAGTAAAGGAAGTGACTGTAAACTAGACATCTCGGGCGCAGTGCAACTGAGCATATCCAACATTCTAATTGCGGCTAGGAACAAGTTATAAAAAAAGAATTTAAACAAGCCTTGTGTTTGTCTGTAATGCAACTTGTGCGGATGTAAAGCGCTCTGATACCTTCGGGTCAAGAACACACTACATAAAAGTGCAAAAAAATAAATAAATAAATAAATAAAAGCCTACCTCTAGCACGTCCGTTCTTATTCTGTGATGCCACATGCCTTCGGATCCCTGTGCTGCTGAACTGCACCCGGCTGTGGATGACCTCTATGGCAGGAACGGTTTGCTGTGGGGCAGACACGGGGCATGTAGCCATTGTCCTGTGGCTGTACCGCGGTGTAACAGTGTGGGGGCAGGAAGGCAGTCAGTCAGTAGGGCTGTGCCATGATAGTGTAGTCCTCCAAGCAGGCAGAGCACGGGGGTTGCTGTTGACCGACGGGAGGTGGTGAGTATGAGCCGGTTCGGTATGCCAGATAACTGAGACACTGATCTTGGGCTGGCGCGGGTTGTCAAAGCGCTGGGGCACTGCGGTCCATGTCAAGGTAGGGCAGCCTATCAGCGGGCGGAATGTGGCCGGGGGAGTCTGGATCCGTACATGAAGATGAAGCCGCTGCCATCACTGGGGGAGCTGGACACGATGCTGCTAGATGACAGGCTGGCAGCGCTGGCGGCGGCAGGGGGATAGCAACGCTACGGCGGCCCGAGTCTGCACAGCACACCCAGCAGCTGCAGCGCTGGTGGTGGTCTGATGCAGAGGCAGCTGCCGGGACAAAAATAAACAAGAAGCGCCCGCCATTGCCAAGAGTGTTGTGTGTGGTGCCCACCGCTGCCATTGCACTGACGAGGGAGGGCAAAAAAGAGTCCTTAAACACAAGAGCTGAAAGAGCACGAAAGCGGACGAAAACTGTAGTGCTGCTTCCGGTGACAAATACGAAACAAGAAAGTGAACGAGTGGTGTGCGCTCGCTGGGGAAAACAAGCGCGGCAGCGAAGCCGCGAAAGTGAAAGCATTTGTAACCTGACCCAAAACAGATGGCAGGCTGCGCGCGCCGCTGAAGCTGCTGACTTTGGAGCTGGAGAACAGGGTTCGAGCCTCGGCGTGGGCTGCATTATTTAATTATTAAAAAATAAACAGCGATCTCGGAGTGGGGGTGGGGAGAGACAAATTAAAAAAATAATACATATGGAGGGGGAGACAGACACAATTAAAAAAAAACACTGTTGAGACGGACAAATGTAGCATCTGAAACCAAGTACAACAAACGATGTGAGGAGCTGGCTCAACAAATAACGCTGCTGACTTTGGAGCAGGAAAACAGCGTTCGAGCCTCGGCGTGGGCCGCATCATTTAAGCATGATTTAATTATGAATAAATTAAACTAAATAAATAAACAGGGTCGGGTAAGTGCAGGAAGCTGCCAGATGTGGAAATGCCAGCAGCAAAGAAAAAAAGTAGTCCCTGAATAAAAAGATAACAGCCAGCAGCGTAAGTTAACTGTAGTTGGTCGATGCTGCTTCCTCTAGAAACGGAAGAAAAAGGAAGTGATGTATGGGACCACAAGCCAACAATGACCAAGATAAGAACAGCAATGCCAGATTCCACCAATGGCAAGCGACAAAACAAAGGCAAATGCAATGGGTGGAGTTTCAGTAGTAATACTGATTACTTGCTGCCTCGTAGAGGCAGCGCATGCGCTGCCTATGCGAGACCTAATGACCACACCTAAAACTGGATGTCGATGGAAATACACATTTCAATGAATGAGGTTGTCCTCACATACATATCACAGCATTCTGACCCTTGATGGACATGTTTCCAAGGTATGGTGACACAGCAATTAGAGTGCAGTAGTGTAAATTTCACTAGTGTCTGTCACTGTTCATGTAAAGCAAGCATGACATACTCAACAACTCACAAACAAATAAGCATAGATTTAGGTTTGTGAGAACATTCATATGCGTCAAATGTACCCACAACAGGATCATGTAATGTCTGGTATGTGGGACACCACATACACACAGCGTCTCACAATGGAAATTATACACACTACTGTCACAGGGTGGACACTGTCATGTTGTCATGTCTGCATTACACATACAATTACATACACAAACCATTAACTGTGTAGAAGTCCCACATAATGCGGTTGTCCAGTTAAATGTGGGACACAAAGATACACTAGAAATTCACATATCAAACCTAAGCTTATGTGGCTGCTTAATGTCATGGTGTAGTCATTCCTTGGTAGATGTATTATCCAGGATTTGAAAAACACACCACCTTTCCAGTCTCACATCACACAGATTGCACACTGGGTCACACTGTCCCGTAATGCAGTGCCTAGGTAAAGACTGTACTTGTATTGCTCAAAAAATGCTTTGTGACTGTGACCAAGCCTAAGAGGCTAAATGGAGTTGTTTGTTTTCCACTTGGTATTAAACTTCCAAACAGTGTGTCATGTGCCCCTCAAGGTTAGGTCATCATGGGAGTGTGAGTGTTTCAGTTAGATGTCCTTTTCAACAGTAAAAAGCTGCACCCAGCCATGGATTTTCTCAAAATTACAACCTTTACAAAAGTGTCTGCCCTGCCAACCGATTATTCAAAGGACGCGGTAGGCAAATCATAAACGATTCGGCACAGCCGTAGGCTGTTAGTTGTTATGGTGACAGACGCTGGATTCGGATTGTGTCAGCATCGCATGGAAACCGACATGGGTAACTCCCATTGGTAATGTATCAAAGTCACTTGCGGTTAGATGATATTTTTTCGAACCGAGCAGTAGGCGTGACGTCTGCAAGCGATGTAATGCATTGGACCGATTCGGAAAATGCGACCAATGCAAACCTATCGCTTTGGCCGCATGGACTGAAGACCACCTCTGCGGTTTAGATATGTCTGTCTGTGCCCTAGAGACTTCACTTGCCTGCACTACCTGCATTATTCCTGCACCTCCCCATCTCTCTGCTGCTGTCCACATCCTCTGGGAGCTACAATGGCATGTACAGTGGGCAGGGCCCCAGCCTTCACCCAGGAGGAAAACAAGGTACTGCTGGACACCCTCCTGCCTCTGTACAGGCAGCTGTATGGCAAACCAGAGGAACAGGTGAGTGATGACCACACTGCATTGTCATTTGACATGTGCCATAACCATGCACTACTGGCATTAGGAATCTCACAGACAAGCATGTAAACTGTTTACTTGAAAGTTTCAAAGTGTGTAGATGACTGTTCTGGGCAAGTACACTGCTGTAGAAGTGTATGTACTGGTGTAAACATCTTATCACTGTTCTCATAGGATGGATTCATCATTGAACACAGGAGAACTGCACATAATGCCACTTGCCTTCCCCTTAGACCTTGTTGCCAATCTGACCATGACCTATGTGTACCAGTGTTTTGACTCAGAAACATGTTGCATGTGAACTAAGGGTCTGTCACCATGTCACCCTTACTGGTCAACTCCCATCAGAAGGCCGAGCTGTGGAGGACCATTGCCCAGAAGGGACGCTCCGTGGGGGTCACCAATCTGCGCACCCATCTTTGTTGCAAACGGTGGCAGGACCTGAGAGGCTGGACGAAGAAGATTGAGGAAGTACAACTGGGCCTGTCACCTCCAGGAAAGAGGGGCGGGTGCCGATCTCTGACCCCCCACATGCTCTGCATCCTAGCAGGGGTCTTCCCTGACCTGGATGGGAAGTTAAAAGCCACACAGCAGCAAGGAGGAGTTGAGTATGTGCCTTTTTGCCCAACTTTTCTAACCATGCATGTTGAAGTATCTTAGCCTGCTGGCCCTTTTACACGTTGTAAGACACCTAAAACCACTGTTCTGTGTTAAAAGATGCATATGCACAAGGATAAGTAGATGCCTGGTTATGCCCCTTTCATCTGGAACATGTGAGTAAAATATGTTCAGGGTAGTGAGAGTAGTACCATGCTCATGTGACCTGAACAAATTACAACAACATGTGCATGGAGATAACCTTCAGGAATAATGTAATTGCTCAACATGTGTGAGCACATTGACTAATTTCTGAAGTGTTCTCTGTGTGGTCACACCAAATCTGTGAAGTATGTTTTTGTTGGAGCACTCAAGTGTAAAAAGCCCATGCTATACATTCCGGTAGCAGGTGATGTCTTGGTGAGTTTTGATTGCTCTGTGTGCCAATGTTAGGTCCCAGCCATGGCGCTCAGTGTAGTCCAATGTATCCCATGGGCTAATTACAGGTTTGCTAACTCAGGTCACCTGTGTGTGTGGTGAGATGTTTCAATGTACACAACATTCTGAGCCATCTTCCTAACACTGAGCATAGATGCCACAAGACTGTGGGCCACGCACATCTAACCCTAGCTGTGCCTACTACCTTGGTGTCTCCACAATAAGAGTTAGATGTGTGACTGGACAGGAAAGAACTTAAGCTACAGGACAAATGAGCACAATCACTGGTATCTGTGTGATATGACTTATGCAATGACTACGCCCGCTTGATGTATGACAATAAAGTTATATGTCCTGTAACATTAGACCGAATGGTTCCCAAATTGATGACTGGGGATTGCAGAATGGATATGATGTCTCAATTTAATTGTGTGACTCCTATTCCCATTGTGAGGTCTAAACTATCTTGCATTAGATGAGACAGGTATGTCATGACACAAGGCCGTCAGTAGCGAAAGACAATATATCAGCTGATACATAGTGAAGTAGTTGACATTGTGGTTGTGGCTTTTGATATTGCTACACCAATGTTGCTGACAACATGTGTGAGGGAGCATAGGTTAACTGGCATGCTAACAAGTGCTATTTACGGAACAGTATCAAAAATAATTGCACAAGTCCAATGATGTAGTTGGTTGATCTGTGAAGATTTGTGATGATACCTATGTGTCAAGTATATACGGACGACACCTGTGATTCATTTTCCTTCTTGTTCACAGTATCAGAACCGGCCAGCAGAGGAGGCAGCGCCATGGAGCAAGGGGAAGCAGTTTGCCCGACTGGTTCCAGTGCTGAGTCTGAGCCGGAGGGAACCAGTGGCACAGAGGGTGAGGGGAGCCTCACTGAGGGCACGTCAGACATAACATCTGTTGGATCACCGACCAGTTTGAGCTCCAGTGAGGACTCCCATGTGGTGGTGGATGACCCAGGTACTGAATCCTCTACATCAGAGTCCACCACCACCCCTACCATCTCCACCCTCCCAGCACCTCCCCGGCCCACTGTCTGTGGCCACTTCCCTAGAAGGGGAGGCGTCGCCTTCACACCAGGCACCTCACCCCCTGCCCCTGTCTCCCTGCTGCCCAGAGTGTGGAGGCCATTGACATCCTGAGGCAGATCTCTGTGGGGCAGACAGCAGTGCTGAATGTCCTCCAGGTGCATACCAATCTTCTGACACAAATGGTATTCCTGGAGGGCATTCACTCTGACATGTCTGCCCTTCAGAGATCCAATCAGGCTCTGGCCTCCACACTGACAGCAGCAGTGCCCCAGCTCCAGCTGTCCCATCCCCCTACTGCCTCTTCCCCATCCACAGTCCTAAATACCCTCCCTGACCCAAGCACACGCAAACATACACATGCATCCACCTTAACATCCAGCACACAAACACACAGACACAAGGACAAACCCACACGCATGCACACTCACCCCCACAGACATACCACGAGACACCACACCAGCATCCATAGACACGCCGCAGACCTCACAACCCTCTGCCTCCACAACCCCTACCCTTGCCTCTCCTGTTACCCCCTCTGCCCAGACACCCCTTCTCTGTGCCCTTGACTTCTTCCCTACCCAAACATACCAAACCCCATCCCAAGAAGAAGAGGAAACCACCCCCGCCCTGCCATCTCCATCTGCCCCCCTGCCCACTGAGAAAAAAATTATTCCAAAATCACCCCAGAAGAAAATTTCTCAGTCTCCGAAGTCCCAACACCCTCCAGAAACCCATACTTCCCCATCCCAGCCCAGTACCTCCACACCCAAAAAAACACCCCAAGAAGTCACATCCCCTCCCTATTCCCGTTCATACCATTTCCCATTACCGCATCCCAAAACTTGTAAATCCCAGCACATCCCACCCTCCATCTGACCCTCCCACAGCAGTTGACCCACCCCCCTCAATCTGACCCTACCACTGCAGTTGATTATTCCATCCCTCCCCAAACCCAACCCAGTCATCCCTAGTTGTGTCCCTATGGTGCCTGACCTGCCCCCTAGATGCCCCTCCAGCGGGAGGGGTCCCTTTGCAGGAGAAGTACCGGCAAGCAATGAAGGCCATGATATTTGTGGCCTTCAAAGCCATGGGCTTACTTGGACTGGTCATTTGCCCTTTTCTTATCACGTTATCCAAATTATTTTGCTGAATAAAGCATTTTCTATTTATGTTTTCATATATCTGTGTCCTCAAAATGGATTCCTGGTTAACTGTCATTCATGTGTAATTTGTGATGTAAGTATACAATGATGTTAGTATGGTGTGGATTGCATATGGTGCATGGAGGACAATCACTTGGTTAGTATGTATCCTAGATTTTTGTGCCTGCTTTGGCTAGATGTCAATGTTAACATTGGTTTCGTCGATGAGTGTGAGATGAAGTCACAAAGCTTGTATAGGAAAACACAGTTCCACATGGTTCATGCTTTGAGATGTAGACATAGTGCAAGTGTGGCAGAGTACAACAGTTTAGGAGAAGCATGCTGCATATGTTTGTAATGTGCAGAAAGACACCTGTCTCATCAATACACCTGGATACATATTGACTTTGACTACATGGTAGTGCCTTTGGACACACCCATGTACACAAAGTAATGGTACAATACTTGTATGTGACTTGATAGTGATGGACCCATGTCTGTGTCTTCTATAGATCTGGTAGACTAGTGGCAATGACAACCTTGCCACAGGTGGCATGCCACTGTAGGCCAATACCCTTCAAGGCTGTGTACCCATCTGATACATTTCCTGTGCCCATGGTGAGTGTAAGGTAAGCATTATTCTGACAGTGTCCCGACCCTGTTGCCTACCAGGACTCCACTTTCTGCATATATTCTTGTTAGTCAAGGTGTCTGTGGTCTGTATTGTCCAGGGCCTGTACAATGAGAGATCAGTCATTCCAATCTGATTTTGTTTGTGGACATTATGTGGATAGTGTGTGTCTAGGACATGTCTCAGTAAGTTACAGTGTTTTACAGTCCTTACAGAGACACAATTGTTGTAGGTGTTAGTTGCATGTGTACACAGCCTATGGTGCATGAATGGTTGTCAGACAATTAGAATACTAGTGATTGTAGAGTTGTACAGTGCCTAGCGTTGTAATGTGCATCTCATTCTGGCCTCATGCTACAGTTAGAATGTGAGAGTCTGGCCATTTCACAATTCAGGGAAATGGACTTCAGCCACATCATGCTCATGTGATGTTCCTTTGGATTCTGTATTGGGGCACACATAGCAGTGTGTTTGCAACTACAGCCAGATATTTGATGCACCAGATGTATGGTCTAACCCAGGCTGATGTTAGTTGCAATATGTTGTCCAAGCTTTTCAATGAGTATTTGTGTGATAAGTGACTTTGAGTGTGTCTACATGGCCAGAGAGGATCTGTGACAAGCTAACTGTAACAAAGACACAATGCGTGGTACTTCAGGCTTGTAATTTTGTTGTTTGTTCAACTTTTTTTTTGCATTGTTATAAGCTTTATGTTGTTGATTCAATGAAACCTACTGTGTATCCTGGTTTGACAAGGGTTTGTTTGTTTGTCGTCTTAGGGATATGTATCATGAGTATGTGTCTACCTTTTCTACCCAACTGAGCAACATGCTAGTACATTTCACATATAGGCACAAGTTCTAAATGCTGCTTCAGGCATATAATTCAGAGATGGGATATGACACACCTAACATTGTACCTAAGATGGCAGACAGTTTGTATTTGCCAAAGGCTGTAATAGTCATATCAGTTAGGTGACACACATGTGACTTAGCTACATATGGATTAGTTGTTGTCACGATACTGTGAGGAGTGAATTGTGCTTGTTGTGTCCAAGATTTTCAACTACTTGTTCAGGGACAATGCTGGGTGATGCATGGTCTTTGTGTATCGTTTATGTTTCAGACATTTAGGCAAAGTCTATTCATTACAAAGGGTATTTTTTGTGTCCATCTACTTGTCCGGCTGGGCATGCTAGGCTATGTCAAGTCCTGTTAGTGCATTCAGAGTGAACAACATTTGTGTGTGCTTAGTCATCCAATGCCCCTTCTAGCCCCCTAATGTGACACAGCAGAAGGTGTAGCTTTTCAGTATGACAATGCACCGCAACAATCTTCTTCTTTGCTCAGTTCATACAAGCAGTCTGAACCTCAGTTGTTAGTAACTGGAGTGCTGTGGAGTGGATTTAGTTCAGGGTGGATGCTATGTCCCAGTCCAGGGTGACGCTGCCCGTGGTCAGGTGCCCAGGGCCTCACAAATGCTAATGACTACAGAGCCCAGCAACAGAGCACTGCCTTTAGTGTGCTGTCACTGTTACGAGCTACAGGTGGACAGACGCCTCCCTTGGGTTTGCATCCATAGTGCATCAGGGTGATGCAGAATCAACACACAACACCCCTCACCTGGGACTCTTAGGAATGGGCTGGGATGTCAATGTGTTTGGCACAAACACACCTTCTGTTTACGGCCTGCAATGTTATTTTTTAAGTCTGCGTTGGCTTTCATGCCACACTTGACTTGTGGTCACCCCTCACCTCACACAGAGTACACAATGCATCGTCATCATTAGGCATGAAGCCACATCACTTGTGAGTGCTATGGAGGTGACTGCAACCTGCCCCTGCGTGGATGAACATCAGGGAATATCATGGTACACCCCCACAATTGAAGTCTGACAAGCATAATGTAATCGCAGCACTTTGGGCACTGCTCAACAGGGATGAGTGCCGCGTGGGAAGAGTTGAGAATGGTTGAGATTTTGAATTTTTGCACACTTTTCCACGGAAAATTGTTTTATCTGTACAAGCTAGGACTTCACAATTTTAACCACACATCATTTGCCGTTGAGCATATGATTTGTATATAGGTTGTCATTTGTGCATAGATGACAATGAAGTACTTTTGAGTTATGCTTGATGCAGTCCCAGATCACACAGAGCTGAACTAGGAGTGCTGTTATGTCTATTGGATTGCCCTGTACTACTTGTGGCAAGCCGAGTGGACTGTGAGTGCACAGAAGTGTTGTGGGCCCGTCTGCTTTGCAGATGCTACAGGAGCCTGTGTAACACCCATGCACTAAGTTGACAGGCAGGGGAGGAGGTGGATCTTGGAATGTGAGGCCTAGCTGCAGATGTGTTTTGAAAGGTTGATGTTGCAAGGGTTGAGCTAGCATAGCAAGGGTAGAGGTAAGAGAGACTTGTGTTTTCATTTTGGACATGGATTGGAGCTTCATGCGTAATGGGGGCAGGACAAGTTAGGATTTTTATGAGAGTGGAAGGTAGGAGTTAAGTTCAAAGGCAGTTCTTGTATAGGAGACGTGAAGTATCCTCATTCTTACAATGTAAATGTTTAGAAATGCTGATGTGTGGGAATCAGAATGTGTGACCTTGTAAGACTGGTTAAAGCCTGGGCAAGGTATGGTAGGAATAGGTAGATGTGATTGAGGTAGAACTAGCTAGACAAGGCTGGAGGCTGGCAGGAGATGAGAGCTGTAGTCTGTGGCACTACGGTGAGAGATGACTGTAACAGGGCAGGGTCATTGATAAAGGTAGTTGTCAAAGTGCAGAAGTCAATGGAGGTATGGAGCATGGAACTGAGATGTGGATGTGACATGGCCACAGTGAGACAAGGTTAAACTTGTTAATTGTAACAAAGTGGATAAGTGTATGTCAAGGGTATACACCAGTTGTATATGTTAGGGTGCTGTATGGGGAGATGTGAGGTGTTGTCCAGTTGATGTATGTTGTGTTTGAATCTGTGGATGCAGTAGTTTGTGAAATGACTATCAGTAGTCCTTTAGCAGAGTAGGGTGAGTGAATGGTGAGAGGTGAATGAATGAGGACATATTCATTGAACAATGTAAGTGTCTGGGTGAGAGATGTGGTGAGGTGTTAAGTGTGAATGTCAGAGTTGGATGTGATGCTGCACAATGTGATAAAAGTGCAGTCCAAGACATTAGTGAGGGTCCAAATGGTGATGAGAGCTGTCCATTTGACATGATACTTTTAACGTCTGCTGAGGAGGTGATGAGTACAGTACATTGTGTACATGTCATGTATGGGACAGGTGTTGTGTACATAGTGATGAAGAGTGGTGCTGTGAATGTTGGTGTGGATGGAAGAAGGGCAGTGCCAGTATGAGAATGTGAGAGTCTGGGTAGAAGAGTTAGAGTACAAGGGTGGAGCGTAGAGGGCAGAAATGGTTTTCCAGACAGCTGCACCAGAGGGTGAATATGCAGAGCTTGTGTATGTAGGGTAGGTTGAGAGATGAGCATGTACTTTGAGGTGGATGTGAGAGGGGTCAGGCCAGCACGAGTATAGATTATACAGGCCAAGAGGTAATGTTGAAATGTACACATGTGGAGATTAAGTGGATGTAAGTATGCCAAAACAGTTGCCAGATGAAAGCTGAGGATGTAGTATGTGTTAGCTGCAGCTTGCTGTCTGCCACTGATTGTTCATGACAGATTGTTGAAAAGGCTGCTAGGAGAACACTGGCATATGCAAAACCTATTGGCATCACAGGACACGTTCTCTCCACCTAGCCTTGCCTTGTCTGAGTTGTGTGTGGTCATAAGTGTAAAGTTAGCCCTTGTAGGTAGATGTTGTCACTGATTGCTCATTTTTACCCTTGGATACTGATCTGTGATGGAGGTGTTAAGTGCTCATATTTTACTATCATAATGCAGAAACATTGAATGGCAGTCCACTGCTTAGAGGGCTATAGACCCCCAAGTGAAAGCTCCAGGATGTGTGCTGTTGGGCCACCCGGGGGCAGACTACTTCTGAAACACATCCCCACACTTCCAAGTAGACTACACACACATGGGTACTAATGGCATTCTGACTTTGAATGTCAGAGGTATGAGGACACCAAGGGAGATAGATGCATTGTAATGATATCTCTGGATGTGCTGATGAAAAAACATTGCACTGTTACAAGAGGACACGTGACACCTGAACATTATACCCAGTTCCATTGTCAATATTTTTGCCTCCTCTAATCTGGTTTGGCAAGGGTGGCCCTTGTGTGGGTCCATATGGGGTCCCATTTAGCCCATTAAACACTGCCACAGAGCCTGAGGGCAATATATCGTTGTTGGGGCTCTGCTTGATGTTTTCAAAGATTAGGGAGCAGTGTTTCAGTGCCAAGTGTGGACAAAGAAATTCTGCACATATCCCTCACCCTCACAAGGTGTACCCGTATCCCCTGGCTTGAGGAAGGCAATGTCAATTGTGTCCAAGAGGCACAGATTAAGCACCCCCCCTGGCATCCTCTCCAGTGCTGGCAGCTTATCTTACAAAATGGTCTGCACACTGGTACCTCCAACACTGTTGGTGGATCCTACGTCCTGAGACTCATGAGTACTCCTACTACTCTGCAGTACACAATCAGCACATTCTGAATGGAATTATTTGTTAGCAGCTCACAGTACAGCCTGAGGAGCTAGATTCTGAAAAGCTGTGAATGACATTCTCAGAAGATGACCGAATACACATACACATTGGGTGTGGTGTGCAGTGCCCCCCCCAGTCCACACATGGTGACTGCATCCTACGTTGTTGTTTGGCCGAGCATTTTGTTCATTCCTGAGGGATTCCGTCTCCAAATATTTCCCTGACGACTGGGACACAACAACATCTAGGTTGTTGGAGTGGGAAGCACTGAAATCAGTACTGAGTGGTTGGGGCTGGGGACTTGGGTGTTGTCTAGGGCCAATATCCCCAGGGCTTTGCTATAGACAGAGGCATCACTGGGTTATCAATAGACTGCGGTCCAGTTGCAGGCTATGATGTTAGCCATGCTGACAGATGCTCAAACACACCACACACATCTGATTGAGCAACTGTGTTGCTTTTACTTTGCAACATGCCAAGCTGGAATGCACACGGAGTGAGCTAAGTCAGGGCAACTCCTGTCCTGCCTCCTCTGTTGCTTAACAACAACCCAACAGATGTTGATAATTATGGATCACCTGCCCCAGATGCACACTAGCCAGGTAACCATCCATGAATCCTTCTCGGTGTATTGTTGTGGCCTATACATTCCCCCCTAGTCTGAACACAAGGTAGACGTTTCCTGATTCCTGACTGGATTGAATCTACCTGTACTTGATCTGGCAGTGCGTGCAGTAATCAACACCCCGTTGGCTGGTACAAGAGATACTCAGAGTTATTCTGCGCACTGCCACGTTGACCACTCATGCATTGGACAGCCTCCTGCCCAGTCTCGATAATGCATGCTGAGCTTGTACTTGAACACAGGTGACTGTATCTCTCTTGGGCCACCTTGAGTGATTGGAGACACTCACAATCCATGAAGCAATTTTTTCGGTGTACATTGTTAAAACCCAACATTGACCTAGCTGAGCCTTTGTCCCTGCTTGCAAGGAATTGTTAATCCTTAGTATAGTAGAGGCGCCTCGCCTGCTGGTACACCAATGGCATCTAGTGCATAGTTTCCAAAAGGATTCTATCCCTCATAGATCCACAATGCTTAATATTCTTATGCAAAATATTGTGCTGTAGCTGGTCCATAGGAGGGGTCTTTACTTAGCCTGCTTGGTGCTGGAATTGTTAAAATCATACAATTGCTTTGATTGTGTATACATGTTTGCCACTCTGTCAAAACTGGATATGGCAGGGCAGCTGCAACAACACATATGTGTTTTTGATGCCAAGCCAACTGCCCAAGTCAAGTGTCACCCTCTTTTAGATTGTGCAGGGGGACTCGTCTGGGCTGTCCCCTTCCCCAACTTCTCTTTGCCCTGACATTGTAGCCGCTAGCCAACAAATTTGTCAGAGGTGTTAATAATGGTGAGGTCCACTGTGCGATGAGGTACATGTAGTATCCATTGATGCAGACGACATGCTGCTCTATATTCAGTCTATCTGCAGGAACATTCCAATCAGATGTTCAGGGTGTGTCGAGTTTGTGTGTTAAGTGGGCCAAGTGTTGTGCTTTTGCCCTCAGTGTGGATTATCCTCCACAAGAGGTGATGGCGGATGAGCAGAGTGTGATGCGTGACCTTAAAATCTTTTGCTCCTTATGGATCTGTAACTGTGATGATGCAAAGTATCTCATTGTGTGAATCTTAGCCGGGCCATATCCTCATTACATTCACAGATGGTTTTTATGATCACTCTTCCAGTTACAGGGCAAGGCTGTATTTCACTTCCTGAGGAGATAATGCTCCCCTGCATCTTGTGTTTTTGCCATCACCTAGCAGTGGCTGTGCCTGGTGCCACCTCCAGGGAGTTTGACACCATGCTGCGAGGGTTGATCTGCAATAGTAGCACGATAAGTGTGGCTCTGTGTAGGCTGCATCTGCCAAAGTGAAGGCTGTCAAGGCTGTGCATTTTATAAGGAATGTTATGTGGCTGGACCACTGCAATGGCCAGTGTTAAGTTGGTTTGGTAGGCAGTTGTACAAGGTGAGCATGTTCTCAAGATGCAGGGCACATGAGATTGCGGGATCAATGTTGCTCCCTGAAGCACAGCTCCCCTGTGGACCTGACAGCCTGGTGAACGTGTGTTTTTGGGGTAGTGGGCCTGTGGCTACTGAGGGGCATGATCCCCTACTCTCCATCTGTTATTATGTCCTTCCCAGCAGTTTTCCATGGAGGCATTATTGGGAAGGACTGACAACATGGAGAGACACAGGATTGAGCTCAGTAGGGGACCTAATCAGGGTCTGGGAGCACATTACCTTTGTCCAGTTGCAGGAAGATCCTGACATTGCAGGGGTCTACTTCTTGGCACAGGGCACACTTATGGCTGAGATGGGGCACATGTCGAGAGTGACAGACACTGATTCGGCGCATCGGCCTCTAACCCACGGCCTGCGCGTAATAGGTGGAGTTTGGAGACTGGTGATCTTATTTATTGATGTGTTTGGACACATGAAGAATGACCCACTGTCACCTGCTCGCTAGCTATGGGACAATGATATATTATGAGTTCTCCACAGGCGAGCAGTGAGAATAGACTATGCTCTACCGATGTACAGTATGTCATGATGGCAAACTTCATTCCATTCAATTTGGCATCTGGCACAGGGCATGTCTCTCCTCAGCTGCCGACCATGAAAGTTTATGTCCTGCCATCTGTGCACACGACTTAATGCACCTATTTTATAATTGAGACATATGGTCTGGACATGGCTGTGTGCTGCAAACCTGTGTTGCTGAGTTACAGATGTACTTGGCCCAGTGAGGGGTTGGTTCAACCTCCTTCCATTGCAGTGGATGCAGAGAGGGATATTCCTACAGATGATGTTTTTGAAGTTATCCAATGAAAGGATGGATTTGTAAATGCTAATCAGACGCCGGGCCATTTGCATGCATTGTTAGGCCACTGCATTCCCAACACTGCAACACTTGTGTGCAGCAACTCGCTAATGGTGTACGGCTGAGGCTACTGCGTAGCTCAGGGAATGAGTTGTGTGCCTCCACGGGATTGAAATAGCTAAGCTTTTGGACAATTTGTTACATGAAGAGCCTCTGGATGGGTGTAGGACTCTGTAGGGTGAGGGTTAGAGACACGTGGTCATGGACCTATCAGAAGTGGTCCGGACATGGCTAGATGAGGCAGCTGCTCTGTCATGTGAGGCAGACTATCTGCATGACATTTCATCCTTTGTTCACATGTAGGGGTGTCTTTTAGAGTACACATATGCTACAATGTCAACTGTTCACAATGGCTATTGTACTAGAGGCCCCGGTCTCACCCCCCATGTGTGAGCTGTGAGGTATGTGTGTTGCTGACCTTCTAAATGCACATGATCCCTCTGTGCTGGTCTAGCTTGTTATGTTTATCATGTTGTTCAATTTTGTTCCATATGCTCCTGTTGTGGTATGCTTGACTCATTGATGAATGTTTGTTCTGTCCATCTGACCAGATCTGCATTGCCTGCTTAATGAAAGATGATTTACATCCATCCCAATTTGTGTCCAGGACATGACAATGAGCTGATAGTAAGGTTTTGGTTTGGATGTTGAAATGTCTGGTGACTTGTGTGCAGGGACATTCATTGTGCCATATGCAGGCAAACACATTTCCCTGTCTCTGTTTGTCTTAGTTTGGCAATGTGTGTCTTCCTTTGCCAAGGTTTTGGATGATGAACCATCCTTTGTGTACTTGCAGATTTGATGCCTGCTCCGTGTGGACTGGTATCACTTTGTCCATTTTTGAGTGCTGTGACTCCAAGTGGGATATTTTGATATGCTGTCCTGACTGTAAAGGTAGGTATCTTATCCCATGCCCTGCTGTCTGGCCTGAGTGAACAGTGGTGGGTAAATGGCACAGGTCCACCAGGGGCGTGTAAACCTAGCCTGGCAAAGCACAGGGGGCCCCAAGATAGTTGTGTCCCAATGTATTTGAGTGGAGTGTGCGTGCTATCAGACCTGTATGCATGCTAGTGAATGTATGTAAGGGATTCATCTTTCTGAGTCCTGCTCTGGATCTGTGCAGAATCCTTCCTATGTTGTTATTCCTGGCACATCCAACATCCCATTCTGGTTGTGTCACCCTATGATGACCTGGCTACGTTCCTGTGGTGAGGCTGAGATGATGGTGGACGTAGGCTTTGGTGTACATCTGCTCAGACACTGCTGTACTTATCGGGACACCGGATGTGGGACTGGGGGATTAGGCTGATGGGGGAGTGGCAGGCCAGATTGGACAGTAGTAGTCAATTTTTTGTTTAGAGACATGCATTGATCTGTCAACAATTGGTGCATCAGGTAAAGTGAGGTGTGAGAGAGTAACCTAGGTTTTCCATCTGATTGGGTAGATGCATTGTAGAGCTACTTGGTAGATCAGCCATATAATTTGACTTCACTTTCCTTTGTGGTTTATACATGCTGTTTAATTTCTGGCTATCCAGAGTAGGTAATGTGCTTCTTGCTATGGTGTTTGGGAAATGGCAAGGTAATTAGGATAAATGGTGTCACTTCCTGCAATGTGACTTCCTATGACATGAGATGTTGTGGTCTTTGTACGCGTTTCAGATATTTGGATTTTTCCTGGGGAAATGATGCCTGTAGGTGCGAGCATGGTGCCAGTGCATATGTCTCTGTGGACATACTTTTGTGAGTACATTGAAGTTCTGTTGCACTGCTATGTTTCGTTGTGTGCTGTGGTGTACTCATGCATTCACTTTGTTTTACATACATATATGTGACTTTGGGCATTCCAGTTCCAACGTAAAATGTGTGTTCCTCCCAGTTTTTGGCGGTCTGAATGTAGGTACCTGATGATGTCATTTCCTCTTTTGCCATACACAACATGCTACGGAACACTTTCTACTGTATTGACTTTCGCTGGGTAGTTACGTTATTCTGTAGGGGTAGGTGTCTAACATACCGTCGGTGACGACTGCGTCTGTTGGGGTTGTAATATTCATCGTAGATGTATAGTAGAGGGATCACATGCGCGATGTACTCCATAGCTGCACAGCATCGGTCGCAGGAATCGTGTTGTGATGAGATTCGGAGTTGAAATACTCCCTTTCCGCCTGCTCTGACGAGGTGGTTCGGCACGCCGGAAATACACATCGTAATAGGGCGGGAGGTTTCGGACTTGGAAGTGGCTCCGAACGGCTCCATTCGGCTGTTCTGAAGGCTTCCCTGTCGGAATATCTAGTCGGATTCAGAGTAACCGAGTCGGCCAGTAAGCAATGGGTTTTGGGCATCATAATGTGTCTGTCGGAACAACCGCATCCGAGAACGATTCGGTCGGACGGTCCGACTCGGACAGGCTCTCGGATGCCCCTCTGTCCAACATGCTAATCGGCCCCTTGGTTTTATGGAAATATTACTACATAAGCAGATTATCCCTACCTCAGAACTAATTATGATGGGCCCAGGCAATACACTCAATGGTTCATCTGTACTTCACACCACAATATTTGTGGCTATTGTTATAGCTCACATCTGTGTAGCCTCAGCACCACTGCATGCTGATCCTGCAATATTTCAGCAGTGACAAGCCCGTTATCTATCTTGTTTAAAACATTTAGCATGCAGCACTATAGGAAAGCTTGTGAATAAGAAAATAATCAAAATGAAGGATAGACATTTATTAGGGCGATACAGCCCATGATAGTTAATGGGAGTAGACTCCAACTATTAAAAGCTGATTAGATTGTGACATCAAGGCTTGATAATATATAACAAATACATCTTGCTACATCTTGGTAACATATGACTTCAAGAAAATTAAATATCCATATAGGCAAACATCGCAGTAACATTCAATGCCAATGCACCACAACTCCCTTGCAGCACATTATCTAGAAAGTAACCCTTCAGAGGATGACCTCTACTGGAAAGTTATCGAAAAGATTGACATAAAACCCACCATGTCCACAGTACTACTAACTCGTGAACAACAATGGCTGTTTAGACTATGAACCCACCTTACAGGACTAAGGTCCTGATTTAAATCTCGGCGGACAGGTTACTCCGTCACAACAGTGATGGATATCCTGTTTGACGAAATATAAATCCCATAGGATATAATTGGATTTATAATTCGGGGGATGGGATATCCGTCACTGTTGTGACGGAGTAACCCATGCACAGAGATCTAAATCAGGCCCTAAATGATGATATCCCATGGTCTCAAATCAACTTCTCATAATAGCAATAGTGTTGCAATCTAGATGACCAATTAGTTTTTCCTTTGACCACTGTTAGTCATAAATCCATCCTTTTAACAATGACATCACAATAAGAATTATTCACCATGGGGATCATTATACACCAGTCTTTCTATAGTTTTAAACTCTTGTGACCCAGGGTATTTACATGACAATGAAACTGGGATACTCACACTGCTGCCTTTTTAGTTATATTTTTATAGTAGCCCTCTAAGTAGTAGAAAATAGAATATAAAATCAATTGAAAAGGCACAGTAAATGACCACCCAGTTGTGCCTTGAAAAATATCTTTGAGATACCAACATGGAACTGATCCTACAAGATAGGCTATTAACATGCTACTGTAGAGAAAACAAAAAAGAAAAACGTTTTCTTTTTATGCACATTGTCTGACCAGGCTATTCAACCCAGGACACACAAACATGAGCAATGCGCCTGCTATTACAATTCAAGTAGGCTTAGAAGTGCTAAGCGGCACTGTAGTGTATTAACATCACTACACATGAGCAAGACCAAAACGACAAAAAAACTGTAGAAAAAGAGTTATGAATTTTTAAAGAATAAACTGAAATATAGTGCCTAAAAGCATAATGTGCCAACCAGGAGTAATCTGGTCATGCTAGACCAGCTCAAATCCAAAAGTTCCAGCCGACAGCGATGGAGCACAGGTCGATACAGTCCAAGATAGGTTCAGCTGAAGTTTTACCTTCTCAAGAATTGTGCGAAGAGACCCATTTGTGGGCCAGAAGTTCGCCAGGAGCAAGGAGAGTGTCGCTGGAGGTGGCCGGTGAGGCATGAAGAGAAGGTCGGGTGTCACGGACGGGCTGGAGCCTCGTGGTGGCGATCCACACCGGTGGGCAATGTTTGTTGTGCAAAGAGACGAACTTGCGCAGCTCACGCTGATTCTTCAGATGAGCTACGCGGTTCTGGGGTGAGTGGATCAGTTTGTGAAGAGCCCAAAAGTTTGCTTTGAAGAGCCACAGATCCACCCAATTTTATATGAAAAATAGCGCAAAACATTGCAATCCCCCCAATACGTTTGCAGGGATATGAAAGTAACATTTTGGCATATGTGGATGATGTCGCAGTAGTGACCCCTAACCCAGAAATAGCTCTCAAAGTCATTGAGGAGGAAGCCTCTCTTTTCTTTGGGAAAATTTTCGCTATTCGTTGAATAAAGAGAAAACTCAAATAGTTATTAATGATAAGATTTTACTGGCAGACAAACGAGTAGTCAAAAAAGCAGTATATTTAGGTGTCTGCATTTCATCCAATGTCGAGAAAATTGTAATGGAAAACTTAGAGCCCCTGTTAGGGAACACTAGGAAAGAGCTTTCAAGGCTGAATAACCTTCACCTCACAATGATTGGCCAATGTAATCTTATAAAAATGATCTTTTTCCCCAAAATTTAATATTTTTTTAGATCTATACCCCTGGAAATTTCAAATGAATGGCTAAAAGCATTTGATACTATTTTTACAAGGTTCTTATGGGCTTATACTAAACCTAGAAGGGCACTGAGGTATCCATCACTTCCAGAGGAGAGAGGAGGTTGGGCTATCCAGAATCTTAAATTATATTATTGGGCTACCATGCTCCAATATAGCCGTATTTTGTTGACACAACCATCATCGAAAGATTCTCCCCAATCCATCCCCACTATATTTGAATTGTTAATTGGAAAGGAGGCATGGGGGTGCCTTTGGAGACAATTAGAACTAAGGGGCTGAATACGATGGCGGTGACCCCACCACCGGCAGGTTGCCGGTGGCGGGTTCACCGCCATCGTAAGGCCAATTACCGCCCGCCAGATTAGGATGGCGGGTGGTGTGCCTGGCGGGCGGAAAGCCGGTCCGCCACGGGTCCGACAGAGGCAATCGTTACGATTACTTATCGGACCACGCCCCATCCACAGAATGGTGGCGGTGCCTAGCAGGCATCGTCCGCCAGATCAGAATGCTGGATCCCCGTCAGCCTATCCATGGTGGTTCACCCGCCATGGAAAGGCTGGCGGGAATGTACTTTGAGGGCCCGTTGTGGGCCCCCCTTTGTTCAGGGGCAGTTGGTGTGTGCACTTGGGAGACACAATTTCCCTGCACCATGTGGCAGGTACCGCATGGTGCCTGCAACGTAATGCAGGGAAATGTAAACAGTGCTTTTTTAACATTGCCACGGGTGCTGCATCCAGCACCACCTGCTGCAATGTTTAACATGCCGCTAGCGGCTGCCGTGGTGGTGGTTGCATCCTAATTTCATTTGCGGGACTGCTGCCTTATAGGCAGGCTGTCCCTATCCCCAGGACGATGTAATGACCCCCTAAGTTATTCCAAAAAAGTACGTTTTAAGTGTCTCCTGGACGTTTTTAAGGTATGGTCTGCTATTCGGAAGCTGTTAGGCTTAGGTAGACTGAATTGTTATACCCCGATTCAGAATAACCCGAATCTGCCAGAAATCTTGAAGGATGGCTACATACAAAACTGGGCTCTGGCAGGTGTAGATAAATTAGGTACTGTTTTTTCCCCTTCCGGCTTGGTCACGTTCAATGAACTGAAGGCAGAGTTCGGCATTAACAATAAGTACCTGAAAATAAGGGATTGTCTACAGCGCAATTGAGGTGGTCCCAACGGCTTTGATAAAAACAAACTGGTGGAAATTTTAATAGTACGGAACCACATCTGCATCGGGGCAATATATCATTTATTAAATAATGAAATGGTGGATGATCTAGACAAAATCTATCTTAAATGGCAAGAGAAGATGGTGATTTCAACAGTAGAGTTTGCTAAAGCTCTTAGTTTATCTCAAACTGTTTTAATGTCGAGCTAATCTACAAATGCAGTTTTTTAAAGACCTGTTTTATGTTATATTATACACCAGATAGAATTGCGAAATGGGGTAGGGGCAGGGGAACTAATTGCCCCCAGGGCGCAACCTTTTGCGCAGATATAGTCCACATGCTTGCTACATGTACTTCCCCATATCCCGTTAAGAATGAAATTCCAAATTTTTTATACTGCAAATTGAATCTAGAAGTTTCATTGACCCCAAAGTAAATTTTACTAGGAGTAATTATTGAGGAAGTGGCACAGGAAACAGAATATTTTCTTGCCGTTGTAATGGCGATATTAAGATTGGTAATTGCTTCGGCATGGTTAGACCCGCAACCTCCACTGTTTCAGCAGTGGTTGGCTCGCCTACTAGCAGTGGCCAATTTAGAGAAAGCAATATATGCTAGAAGGGGCCATAAGGCGAGGAAAAAAGGACAGTTAATTTGGGCACCTTTATCAAGATGGGAAAATTAATGTAACATGCAAACGTATGGCGGTAGCTCACTATTCTCCTCCTCTTTAGCACATTGCACTTTAAAATGCTCAATGTATATTTGCGTCTCATAATGAATGACCCAAAGAGCCTGTCGGACCGTCGGAGGGACTGCAATCCCTTCAATTGTGGCGGTGCCTACTCCGGCACCTCCGTAGGGATTTTCCACCGGCCGTTTCATAGCGGTTAACCCGCCATGAAAAGGCAGGCAGAAAGTGACTTGGAGGCCCTAGCAGGGCCCACTTCCCCCCCTGGGCCTCCGCTATGGGCCCTGTGGGGCACCCGTGGTACCCCCTACATATCCCTGCACCATGTGGCAGGCACCGCATGGTGCCTGCCACATAGTGCAGGGATATGTTCGATGTGTTTATCTTGTACTGCAGCGTGTGCTGCAGCACACATACACCACAATACAAACTATACACATTGAGACCGCCTTAAAGGCAGTCGCATCCTAATACCAATTGCAGGACCACCGACAGCTAGTTGGGCAGTCCCGTTCCCGACAGGATGGCGGTCAGACAAAAGCCCAACCACCATCAAAATGAGCCCCTTAGTCTTGAACTCGTAATGAGAGGTAGTGTAGTAAATGTGGGAAGGACCAGGGGCAGTTAATGGAAAAAGGGAGGGGTTTAGCTAGGAATAAGGAGGGTATTTATGGAGGGTTAGTAAGGTGTTTAGAGTAGGACGTGCACCCATTTAAAATGGAGAAATCCCATTTCAATTCAAAACTGCACATAGCTGAAGTAAGTCTAGCACCTAACATGGCCAACTACTGGTACTGCAACACTCTCCCATATAAAATAATGGAGGAAGGGACTTAAAAGTACAACCCCACAGGAAATAATGTTAATTTAAATTAAAGTTATTTAAAAAAGATAAAATATAATTAAATGTCAATCAATCAATCAGTCTTTATTCGACCTAAATGAGGTCATAAAAGAAAACACAGAATAAATAAAATACAATTTAAGTAACACATTATAAAATTCTTTAAAAATAAAAACACTCTTAATGAGACAGTTCATATATCAATTGATTGTTTTACCCCTGTTAAAAGCTCACTTCCATAGATTTTCTTGTTCTAATAGCGGATTTAAAAAAATGAAGGCATGCTAAAACATACATTAGGGGAGCTCAGTGATTGCAGGTAAACAGAGCTTCTCTACACCGACGGTGCCCTGACTTTATTAGTTGGGGGGTTTAAAAAAAGGCTTTCAAGAGAATGTGTTCAAGCAGCAGAAAAAAGTTAAGTAAAATAGAGACTGCTCAGATTTGTTGTTACATGGACAAGGCGGTACAACATTTGCCTCTTTGTTAAATACTTTTTAAAAACTCAATAGCCAGTGTATTGTTCCTGTTCTAAAACAAAATAAATGCGATCACTGCCAGTAGGAGAGGTCTAAGGTTAAATATAAGACAGGTTCCACTGAGCCAAAGAATCTGAAATAAGTCAGCACGATACATTTAGATAATTGCACTTTCATTCTGGTTTCTTCACAGTGCTCTAAAAAAGCAGTTTTAACCTTTAATTTGGCCAAACTGTTAATTTTGCTAGGGTTGTTGAACAAGGTGGACAGTCCTAGGGTGTCTAATGATTTGAGGATGTAACTCAGACACAGAATAGTGGCACCCTTCTCTTGGCTGAGACAATCCAAGATGATGTTCCTGCACAGGGATGCCGCTGGGTTTCTCCATATACTGACCCACATAATTAAATTTCTACATATCTATATGTAATAGAAATAATACAAATTTAACAACCCTTTTTCAATTTATAAATGAACCTAACCTTATTTTTATTAAAACATGGTTAAATACATTGACTTTATGTTGTCATTTATTTTTTAATCTAAACTTCAGCCAAGTCATTGTAATTGAATTTAAAAAATTTAAATTATTAAAATAATTAATTGATAAACAAACTAACAATGATACAGCATTTTTTCTCTTCTTCGACATGTAACATAAATCTATAGAATTAATTTAGATTAATATTTAACATGAGCATATTTTTATTCTTTTTTTCAAATTAACTAAACTTTTTACATTTTCACTTCAATTCACCAAAAGGAGACTTTGCAGTCATGGTGGAAATCCTAGTATGGTAATGTATAGCGGATAGTAAAGAGAAGAGTACAAAAGTTTATTAAACTTAAAAAAAGTTAGTACAAATTAATGTTATTTATTTATTTTAAATGTAAAATAAAAGGAAAATGCTGCAGCACTATTCACTTAATGTTGAATTGCATCTTTAATTAGTTTAAATATGTAAAGTTAAAATTATCTTTCTGACATTTAAATAAAAAAATTAATTTTCACCTCACGGAAAAAAAAACAAATCTTTTATTATGCATAAATAATTCTTAAAAGTGATGTATAATTGTATTAAAATTAAGTTAATTATATATTAAAATAAGAAAAATAATGTTACATTAAATCCATAATGCAAAAAGTTTATTAAATATTTTATAATTAAATAATAAATATGCACAATTTTTAGATATTTTGTAACATTAAATCATCTTATTTTTAATTTAAAATATTTTAAATATTTTAATTCAACATTATTTCCTAGGGTGACTCTACTTCCATTATTTTCTAAAGTGGGGCATTACAGTATAAGTGGCTGGTAGTGCTTTACTTACTACTGTTTTGGCAGTGGTACGTTACACTGTTAAATTTGGCTTCACTCTCTTTTCAGGGCCTAGAGACTTTGTAAGTCTACACTTTTGGGTAAATTTACACTTGGATTTTGTGAGTGGCCAAAGAAGTAAAGTTACTTAAAAGTGTAAGAGTATATTACATGTGTTAATTACTCACAAGTGTAAGTTACCTTTGTGAATAGCACTATATGTATTTTGATAATGCCATCAAAGCCAAATTTAAAAAAACATTTATTTTATAGTATTTTTCCTTATGTAGTAGTGAGCCATATAAATGATAATACTCATCTCGATTTTTTCATTTTTACATGCAGACCTAAATCATGTTAACCTAACCCCTATTTGAGCCTCCACCTCCCCAAGTAGGTATCAGTCCTGATTCTGACCCTGCCCTTCTCAAATGTCATCTTTGGTGGCCTCTTTTGCAGCTGATGGGATCTTAATCACCTCCCTACTGTGGAGAGTTAAGTAGGACAGCAAACTAGCTTTGATTGGATCTTACCTCTTAGAATAAATTCAGTAATGACTGAGCCATTTTAACAACTGAACAATGGTGAATGTGGTTGTCCCACAAAACCTGCTAGATGAAGGACTTGTGCTTGAACGCCATGATTTTGAAAATTTTCAGCTAATTGCTTGAGTGCCCACTGTTTCTTAGAGGTCTCCTAGGAGACATTAGAAATATGGAAAATCTAAATTCATTTGCAACTTGCATCAATTTTCCTTGAATTGCTCTTGAAAGAAGCAACTCTTTAGTTCTGTAGTCCATAAAATTGATCAGGATTGTCAGAGGGCATGCGCCAGGTTTAGGTTTTAAAGCGGGCAGCATATGTCCTCTGAAAATTGTTTTGTTTTTTGGACCCCTTTGTTGAATTGGCAGTTTTAAAACTGCACTGCAGGCTGCAATGGCAGGCCTGAGACATCGTTTTAAAGTGATACTTAAGTGGGTGGCACAATGAGTGCTGCAGACCCACTGATAGCATTTAATTTACAGACACTGAGTACAAGTAGCACCGGATACTGGCAATTTATAAGTAAATTAAATATGCCAAACAGGTGTAAGACAATATTTCCATGTTTTAATGAGAGAGCACAAGCACTTTAGCACTGGTTAGCAGTGGTAAATTTCCCATAGTGCTAATGTCAACAAAAACAAAATTAAGAAAACAGAAGGGGCAAAATGTTTGGGGAAGACCACACCATTATTGTTTGGGGGGAAGTAAACAAAAAAAGGGACAAGGCTCAGCCAATAGTTACCATTTTTTATTACATGGTTGAAGAAATGTTGTGACATGATTGGGTGCAGAACAAGACATTGTTCACATTGTTCTTGGTGATCTGGAGGAGAAGTAAGTCTGTTCAAGTTGTGCTGAACAGAAGTGACTGAGTTAGAAACTGAGACAGACTGGTGTATTCAGCAGCATATAAGAAGCTGCTCTAAGTTCAGGTAATTAAAAATATACTTTATGAACTTTGTTGAGAAGTGTCAGTAAGTGCACTACTGTTTGTAAACTTGTTCTATACATGGTTTAGTGAGTGAAAAGCTGTTTGTAGAGGTGCATGTTTTTAATATAGGTTTTGAGAGGTAGAGTTTAGAATGTAGAATGTAGAACGATATCACTTAGCATTGGACATTGTGTTAAAAAATGAAATATTCAATCTGTGTGTAGTTGTAAGTAAAATAGGCAGTGTTTCTGAAATTATAAAACAAAGAATCTCCATTCTGTTAATACAAGGCCTAGTGTTTTATTAACCTTACTGTACACATAGTTTATCCCTATGAGATGTTTGAGTGGAGATATTGCTATTGTTAAAAACACTGTGCTCACTGTTAGGAAACGTGTGTCTAGAGGAATGTGTTACTTTATAAACTGTTACAGAACCAAGTTTGAAGGGATGGTATAAAATAATTGTGAAAAAAATGCACTGGTTAAGGAAAATAGAATTCTTCAAAAGAAAGGAATATGAAGATAGTGGTACAATACATATAACTATGTGATTGTGGGTGAAGAATAAATATAAGGCTTGAAGTATATAGTGATGTATCACTGTTATCAATATTTGATCAGTATGTAAGTTTAATTTTTTTTGTTTTCTTGTCTTTTTTGGGTGGAAAATGGAAAACAGACATTTAGAAAAACAGAAGTCCCATGTCACAAAATATATAGAGGAGAAAAACTAAAATTGTTCACTTTGGAAGAAAGAGGGAACAGTAACTGTGTGAAGCCAGGAAAAACCATTAATTGCACAACTGATGTTGTTGTTACTGCCTAGTGCAACATTTGTACCCTTAAAGAAGCTTATTCTGTGTAGCTCTACTTGTTTTTGATGACAAAATGATTACTTAAACAGCAAAAAAGTTCTTGCTTTATTTACAAAAGGAGGGTTATTATCGCTTGAGCAGGTGTAGATTCCTGTAATGGTGTAACACACTAGTTGTTTCCAGTTTCCCGGCTGAACTCCTTTTTGCAAATTTATTTACTTTTAAGTGACTCTTTTGCCACCGGGCCTCCCGGAAGAAGACTATTAAAGCAGATATGTTTGACATGGTAAGATGGCTGAAACAAAGGAAAAGATCTACATACATCAAAATCTAGTAGACAAAGACAGCAAAAGGGGAGGAGATGTTGGGGCCGGAGTGAGGAAAAAATGTTATAGATTCGTTAAGGTTGTTGTTTTGTTTGTTTTACAGTTGCTCTAGTTTGTTAATGTAGTTGTTGAGTATGAATGATGTCATATGTGAGGTCATAAGTAGTGCGTGGCAGGGGGCGTAAGTTACAGTTAGTGCCGCTAATTATAACGGCTACATTTCTTTGGCTTTTTCAGTTCAAAGCGGTAACGTTGTCACTGACAAATTCACCTAACTATAACGTTACTTTAAACCATTAGTTTTGGGAGCTAATTTCTAAAATTAAAAAAAAGCAGATCTTTTTATCACACCTAACTATAACGCTACTTTAACCTTTGTTTTTGTGTGTGTGTATATATATATATATATATATATATATATATATATATATATATATTATCTACTGGCGGTCGCCAGTAGATAGTTATAGTTAGGACCTATTATCCATAGGAAATCCGCGACATTCTATTTGAAATAACGTTGGCGCCGGTTGACGAATCTTCGCGAAAGTTTCCAACTTGTTGGGGCGCTCCGCTCCGCTCCTACCCTGAAAGTCTCGGGTTGATTCGTCAAGCGGGGGCCGAGAAAAAGGGGGTCCCAAAACGCGTTTTCCCCATTCATTTTTCCATAGGAACCTTTAGTCGCAGCTACAGCCCGAACTGCTGAACGGAATTACACCAAATTTGGCAAAGAGGTAGCCCTTGGTTCAGACTGGTGCCTTTTGCTTAAATGGTGTAAATCCGTTCAGTAGTTCCTGAGAAATTCACAAGTAAAGTCACATATATATCTATGGCCGAGTAGGGTCCGCGTACCCTCCCGATCACGAGCTGCATGCTAATTGGTTGTCAGCTGGCTGTCAACATTCCGATTCAGGAAGTGTTGGCAGCCATTTTGTCCCTCGGTAGAACCGAGGGACAGAAACAAGTGCGCAAAGCGCACAAAGGGGGCAGGGTAGAAACACCCTAACCCCCTAGGCCTGCTCAGGGGGTCCCACAAGGACCCCCTGGGCAAAAAAGCATTTTTTTCTTTTTTAAATCGGCAGGATGCGCTCAGGGTGCGCAGATCCTGCCGAAAAAAATCAAGCGCGGTCTCCGCGCTCGATAGTTAATTTGCCCCCGGGTGGGCCAAGTCCCGGGGGCATGGTGGGGGGGTTAAATTTATGTATGGGGGGCCTCTAAGGGCCCCCCAATCCCCGGGGACCGCCACCCCCCGGGGCTTTAACAAAAAATGGTGCGGAAGGGCTCTTTGCCCTCCCGCTGCCCCGGGACCGCCACCTCCCCGGGGCTTCTGTTTTATTTTTTTAACCTGCGTGTGGGGGCTCCAGCCCCCACATGCCCCGGGACCGCCACCTCCCTGGCGCACTAAAAATTAAAAATGGGGGTCCGTTTTGGACCCTCGAAGCCCCGGGGACCACCACCTCCCCGGGGCTTTGAAAATGTGGGGAGGGGGCCGCGCGGCCCCCTCCTGGAGCCAGTGATGGCCCTGGGGACCGCCACCCCCCAGGGCCGGCTCCTGCAGTGTCCCGGGTGCCTACCCCCGGGACACTGCTGTTTGCAATGACAGGACAGGAGCCTCGCGGCTCCCGTCCTGTCATTGCAAACTTGCTTTGGATATTGGAAGAGAGAGCAGTAAACCTGCTCTCGCTTCCAATATCCAAAGCTGATTGCTTTCCACATGGGGAGCAGCATGTTAGCTGCTCCCCATGTGGAAAAGCACACCGGCTCGCGCAGGAGGCGGGGAGCCGGCTGGGACTGTGGGGGATTGCGGACCCCCCACAGTCCCCAACCAGAGGCCAGGCCCCGGGGGATGGGGTCCCCGTGGCCATAAGTGGCCAGGGAGGGGGGCCACGCAGCCCCCCTCCCCAAATTTAAAAAAAAGAAAAAAAGGTGCAAGGCCGGCCCCGGGGGATGGGGTCCCCGGGGCCTTAAATGGCCTGAGGAGGGGGGGCCACGCAGCCCCCCTCCAAATAAAAAAATAAAAAAATCGAGGCCATGCCCCGGGGGATGGGGTCCCCGGGGCCAATACAGGCCCAGGGAAGGGGGGCCACGCGGCCCCCTTCCCGTTTTTTTTTTTTTTAAATTAAAAAAAAAAAAAAAATGCTCAGGCCCCGGGGGATGGGGTCCCCGGGGCCAAAAGTGGGCAAGGGAAGGGGGGCCACGCAGCCCCCCTCCCATTAAAAAAAATAGAAAAAAAAAACGACCGGCATCGTGCCGGAGGCCCCGCCCCCCTCCCTGCAGTACTCTGCAAACGCGCCCCTGGCGCGTTTGCAGAGGGGAACGAATTCCCCTTGAATACTGGGGGTCCCTGGGGGCCAACTAGCCCACCAGGAACCTCCAGTATGCGCCAGGGGCTGCGTTGCAGAGACGTGTACAGAGGCCACGCCCTTTACACCTCTCTGCAACGCAGCTCTGTGGCGCTTTTGGAGGTATATGGTGGGCTAGTTGGACTCCAGGGACCCTCAGGATTCAAGGGACTTAATCCCCCAACTTAAAACGCGCCACGGGGCACGTTTGCACAGTGGTGAAGGGAGGGGCGGGGCTTCAGGTGACATGTGTGCAAACAGGCCCGCGTGGCGCGTTTTAAGATGGGGAATAAATTCCTTTCAATCCTGAGGGTCCTGAGGCCAACTAGCCCACCAGGTACCTCCAGTAAGCGCCACGGAGCTGCGTTGCAGAGTGTTGTAAAAGGGCATGGCCTCTGAACACCTCTCTGCAACGCAGCCCCTGGCGCATACTGGAGGTACCTGGTGGGCTAGTTGGCCCCTAGGGACCCTCGGGATTGAGGAGGAATTAATTGTCCAACTTAAAACGCGCCACAGGGCGTGTTTGCAGACATGTCACCTTAGGCCCCACCCCCTTCCTTCACCATTGTGCAAATATTCCTCTAAAATCAGCCGAACTACGAATTCCGATTTACTCACCTGTTATCAGGAGAGACCTCAGTGCTGCATCTTTGAGCCCAGTACTGATCCTGAAAAGTAATTCTAACCGTACTTACCAGTAACTTGAATTTCCTTCCATAGGATATCATTGCCTGCTTTTTGCTGAAAAGTTTCTAAGTGTCGATTTTTGAAACATACAAATATTCCTCTAAAATCAGCCGAAATACGAATTTCGATTTACTCACCTGTTATCAAGAGAGACCTCATTGCTGCATCTTTCAGCCCAGTACTGGTCCTGAAAAGTAATTTTAACCGTACCTACCAGTAACTTGAATTTCCTTCCATAGGCTAACATTGACTGGTTTCACTTGGAAATTCTTCTAAGTGTGGAGTTTTGGAACTTTATAATATTCCTCTAAAATCAGCCGAAATACGAATTCCGATTTACTCACCTGTAATCAGGAGAGACCTCAGTGCTGCATCTTTCAGCCCAGTACTGATCCTGAAAAGTAATTTTAACCGTACTTACCAGTAACTTGAATTTCCTTCCATAGGATATCATTGCCTGCTTTTGCTGAAAAAGTTTCTAAGTGTCGATTTTTGAAACATACAAATATTCCTCTAAAATCAGACGAAATACTGAATTCCGATTTACTCACCTGTTATCAGGAGAGAACCCAGTGCTGCATCTTTTAGCCCAGCACTGACCCTGAAAAGTAATTCTAAACGTACTTACCAGTAACTTGAATTTCCTTCCATAGGAATCCATTGTCTGGTTTTCAGCAGAAAAGTTTCAAAGTGTCGATTTTCACAAACTACAAATATTCCTTAAAAATCGCATGTGTGACTTAAACGCATTCTTTCAACTGTTTACAGGAGATGCACCTGTGCTGGTTCCAGGATCCACCACTGAGTAAGAAAAAGTAACGATAACACTACTTACCTGCTAAGTGAATTTCCTCCCATAGGATAACATTGGTGATTCTATATGAAAAAGTTTCTAAGTGTCAACTTTTAAAATGCAATAATATTCCTTAAAAATCACTACTGTAACCAAAACGCTTTTACTCAACTGTTTACAGGAGATGTCCCAGGACTGAATCTAGGATCCAGTCCTGTGGTTAGAAAAAGTAATCCATAAAGTAACTAATTGCATTTAACTAGAAATTCACATTGAGGTCAATGTTGCTTTGTTTTTTAAATTGTGTTGCCCATTGCAACAACTGTAACTACTGTACTTAAAAGTCTATTGCCTATTTGCAAAGTATTTAAACTAAAGTAATTCATTCTGAGAAAGTATATTTTGTAATGTAATGTATAATGTAATTACAATGTAATTTAAAAATAAAATATCTAAAAATAAATAGTTTAAAGAAATGTTGTAAATCAGTATCAAAAAAATAAATATAACAATTAATACATTTAAAAATTGTCATTTACAAAAGCTTTGAAATTCACTGAAAAAACCATAGGTTTCAGACACGTTATAGTTAGGAATTAGCATTTAAAAAACCTTTGAAATTCACTGAAAAAACCATAGGTTTCAGACACGTTATAGTTAGGAATTATCATTTAAAAAACCTTTGAAATTCACTGAAAAAACCATAGGTTTCAGGCACGTTATAGTTAGAAATTAGCATTTAAAAAACCTTAGAAATTCACTGAAAAAACCATAAGGTTTTAGGGACAGTTATAGTTAGTTGGACATTGCACTCGTACAAAACCCGTGAAATTCCCCCGTTATAGTTAGTTCAGGTAACTATAACTCGCGCCCCGCAATGCACTGCTGATGACGTCACATATTACATCACTCATGACATGGTCAGTGACATCACTGATGACATCACTGATGACATCTCAAATGACATCACTGATGACATCATCCATGTGAGAATTTAATGCACCTCCTCACACCCTAATATAACCTTTGATACACCCACTCTAAATTACAGACTGCCATTCTCAAAACCATAGACACTCCAACACCAATAACTACATACCCACTCACTGATTCTTAGGTCTACACACACACATCCACTCACTCACCCGTACAGTCACTCATACTTATGGTCACTCAGTACAGGACTATCATATGCACTCATACTCCTATATAGACACTCAAACACCGCCACTCATCCATAGAGGTACTCACACACCTAGTCAGTCATGCAAATAATTAAACACACTGCCATTTACTCACCTATACAGTTATACACACACCAGCTCACTTACTCATACAAATACTAGAACATGCTTACGCTCTTATACAATCACTGATACAAGCACACACTCATCCATACAGTCACTCTCACCATCACACACTCTCGCTTATAGCTATTTATATACTCCAACACACATATATACTGCCTTTCACATATGTAGTTACTCACACATGTACCACTGGGACATACATTCACTCACTAACACACTCTTACACACACTTACCCACCCATACAGTCTATCACAGATGCACTCTTGAAACCATCCACCCAGTGAATCACCCACTCACACATCTATGCACAGAGTCGCACACACACCACCCACACAAACACTCAGGCACCCATACAGATACTCAGACAACCAATCAATAACTCATATAGACACTCATGTAGCTATTCACAAACCCATGCACCACTTACACAGCAACAGACAGACGGATACAGACATTCACCCAGTTTAGTCACTAACCCATGCATTCAGTAAGATACGTTTAATCACTCACTTATCGAGTTAGTCACACACCTACTAAATCATCCATACAGACACTTATACACCCACTCATTCTTCAATACGCCTTTCCCTATATATATTAAAAATATTTAAACTTTACAGAAACACACAGTCACTGGATGATGTCATCAGTGATGTCATTTGAGATGTCATCAGTGATGTCACTGACCATGTCATGAGTGATGTAATATGTGACGTCATCAGCAGTGCATTGCGGGGGCGCGAGTTATAGTTACCTGAACTAACTATAACGGGGGAATTTCACGGGTTTTGTACGAGTGCAATGTCCAACTAACTATAACTGTCCCTAAAACCTTATGGTTTTTTCAGTTAATTTCTAAGGTTTTTTAAATGCTAATTTCTAACTATAACGTGCCTGAAACCTATGGTTTTTTCAGTGAATTTCAAAGGTTTTTTAAATGCTAATTCCTAACTATAACGTGTCTGAAACCTATGGTTTTTTCAGTGAATATATATATATATATACACACATACATATGTATGAAGGGACAAAATCATCCTCCTAATATTGAAGAAATAGATGTGAGAAATATTTTGCAAGACTGGAAAGAGGCCAGTAAGAGCTCACAATATTAAACTAAGGGGCTTATTATGAGTTTGCCAATCCTCCTGTATGCCGCCACCGCTGCGCCCACAGGAGGACCGCCAAGCCCGTGGTGCACCCGCCTGCCGGATTCCAAGTAGAATACAGTGCAGATGGGTGGTGGGGCGGCGTTCCCACAGGGGCAGCATGCTCTGCCTGAGGATTATAGCCAGAAGTCATGCCGCCGCCACCGTGGGACTGCTGCTACATCGTGTGCATTGTGTGGCATGCACCTTGTCATGCATGCCACACAGTGCACGCAGGAGCATGGCCTTGTGGAGGGGCCACATCGTGCGCCCTCTGCTCCAACCCCCATGGGCAGATTTGCTCAGGGGCTCTGTTGGGGACCCCTTTCCCTACCTCTCCGCCATGTATTTCATGTCATGTTCACCACCATGAAATGCTTGGTGGAAAGGCACTTAGTATTTCGCTCTGCAGTGCCGGCATCGGCACCGCTGTGAATTTGGCCTCTAATCCGCACCACCACTGCCACAGGATCCTGGATCCTGGCAGTGGCAGCGGTCCTGTGACGGTCCCACTGCCGCACTCCTAATAGAGCAGGCAGAACCGCAGGGGTGTCAGTGGTCGGACCATCACTGCGAGTATAGCGGTCCCAGAGCTGCTGTACTTGTAATGAAGCACTAATTGTTTATAAACAGACAACTGGCCAACTCCCTGGAATAACAAACCTAAAACATATTATTTAACAGTGTTCAAATATTAATCTGAATAAATATCTAATTCAAAAGACCAATATTCAGATTGATAATAAAAAATGCTATAATCAACATTTCAAAATAACTAAACATACAAGCCAAATTAATCTAGAGTATTTTAAATAACACTTCCCGCTCACCTATACACATATCCTAATAGAATGAGAAGTCATAAATATACATAATGAATCAACCAACATGACATTCAATTAATCAATCATTTGTATAGCGCGCTACTCACCCAGAGGGTCTCAAGGCGCTTGGGGGAGGGGGGTCCGCTACTGTTCGAACAGCCAGGTCTTGAGTTGCTTCCTGAAGGAGAGGTGGTCCTGGGTAAGGCGGAGGTGGATGGGTAGGGAGTTCCACGTCTTGGCAGCCAGGTAGGAGAAGGATCTTCCTCCCGTTGTGGCTCTTCGGATGCGGGGGACGGCGGCGAGGGCGTGGTTGGTCGATCGTAGCTGGCGGGTGGGAGTGTAGAAGGTCAGACGGTCGTTGAGGTATCTGGGGCCTTGGTTGTGGAGAGCTTTGTGTGCGTGGGTGAGGAGTCGGAACGTGATTCTCTTGCTGACGGGGAGCCAGTGCAGGTCTCTCAGGTGTCCGGCGATGTGGCTGTGTCGGGGGATGTCCAGGATGAGTCGAGCTGAGGCGTTCTGGATGCGTTGGAGTCTTTTTTGAAGTTTGGCTGTGGTTCCCGCGTAGAGGAGTTGCCGTAGTCCAGTCGGCTGGTGACGAGGGCCTGGGTGACCGTCTTCCTGGTTTCGGTGGGGATCCACCGGAAGATCTTGTGCAGCATGCGTAGGATGTTGAAGCAAGACGAGGAGACGGCGTTGACTTGTCGGGTCATTGAGAGGGAGGAGTCCAGGATGAAGCCCAGGTTGCGTGCGTGGTCCGTTGGTTTGGGTGCGTTGCCCAGGGCAGGGGGCCACCAGGAGTCGTCCCAGGCGGAGGGTGATGATCCTAGGATGAGGACTTCCGTCTTATCTGAGTTCAGTTTCAGGCGGCTGTTCCTCATCCATTCGGCTACGTCCTTCATCCCTTCATGTAGGTTGGTTCTGGCGGTTGTGGGGTCGTTGGTGAGGGAGAGGATCAGCTGGGTGTCGTCGGCATAGGAGATGATGTTGAGGTTGTGTTGGCGTGCGATGGCTGCGAGGGGGCTCATGTAGACGTTGAAGAGGGTGGGGCTGAGTGATGATCCTTGTGGTACGCCGCAGATGACTTCGGTGGCCTCGGAACTGAACGGGGGAGGCGGACTCTCTGGGTTCTTCCGGTGAGGAAGGAGATGATCCACTCCAGTGCCTTCTCTTGGATTCCGACGTTGTTCAGGCGTTGCACTAGGGTGCGGTGGCAGACTGTGTCGAACGCTGCTGAGAGGTCCAGGAGGATGAGGGCCGCAGTTTCCCCGTTGTCGAGCAGGGCTCGGATGTCGTCGGTGGCTGCGATTAGGGCGGTCTCGGTGCTGTGGTTGGCCCGGAAGCCGGACTGCGAGTGGTCGAGGGATCCATTCGTCTCGAGGAAGGCGGCCAGTTGTCTGTTGACGGTCTTCTCGATGACTTTGGCAGGAAAAGGAAGGAGCGAGATGGGGCGGTAGTTTTTGAGGTCGGTGGGGTCCGCTGACGGTTTCTTCAGTAGGGCGCTGAGTTCGGCGTGCTTCCAGCTCTCTGGGAAGGTGGCGGTGTCGAAGGAGGTGTTGATGATGTCCCGGAGGTGGGGTGCGATGACGGCGTCGGCCTTGTTGAAGACGTGGTGAGGGCAGGGGTCGGTTGGTGATCCGGAGTGGATGGAGTTCATCGTGCGGATAGTGTCTTCGGTGTTGATCGGGGTCCAGGCTCGGAGGGTGGAGGTGGGGGACGTTGGAACGGTCGTAGGGTACGTCGGCTGTGTGCTGAAACTGTTGTGTATGTCTGCGATCTTGCTGTGGAAGATCGAGGCGAGCGAGTTGCAGAGGTCTTGCGAGGGAGTGATGTCGTTGTTTCCGGCTCTGGGGTTCGAGAGCTCTTTGACGATGATGAAGAGTTCCTTGCTGTTGTGGGCGTTGTTGTCCAGTCGTTCCTTGAATGCGGTTTTCTTGGTGGTGTGGATCAGCTGGTGGTGTTTTCGGGTGGCGTGCTTGAGGGTGGTCATGTTGTCTGCAGTCGGGTCCCTGCGCCATGCTTTCTCGAGGGCCCGGCAGTTCTTCTTGGATTTCTTGAGTTCGTCGGTGAACCAGGATGCTTTCTTGTTGCCGGGTCTGACTGGGGGTCTTTAATGGGGCGAGGTCGTCTGCGCAGTTGGTGATCCAACTTGTGAGGTTGCTGGCGGCTTGGTTGGGGTTCGTTGAGCTGGCGGGAGGGTTCTGGCTCAGGGATGTGGTGAGTTGGTCGGTGGTGATCTTGTTCCAGCTTCTGCGTGGAAACTGTTGCGGGTGGTGGTGCGTGGTGGTCCTGCTGAAGCTGAAGTGGACGCAGCTGTGGTCTGTCCAGTGGAGTCCGGTGGTGTGGCTGAAGGAGATGTCCTTGCTGGAAGAGAAGACGGGGTCAAGCGTGTGGCCGGCGTGGTGTGTGGGGGTGGTCACCAGTTGCTTGAGTCCGAGGTTGGCGAGGTTGTCCAGCAGGGTGGTGGTGTTGCGATCGTTGTTGTTCTCTAGGTGGAAGTTGAGGTCCCCAAGGAGGATGTAGTCAGCCGAGGGGAGGGCGTGCGGGCTGATGAGGTCGGCGATGTCTTCGCTGAATTGTGTGCGTGGTCCTGGAGGTCTGTAGATGAGGGTGCCTCTGAGGGTGGTCTTGGGGTCGGTGTGTATCTGGAAGTGCAGGTGTTCGCCGGCTGTGAAGGTGTCGTCGGAGTTGGTCGTGATGCGGATGGTGTTCTTGTGGACGATGGCGATGCCTCCTCCGGTCTGGTTGGCGCGGTCCCTACGGGTGATCTTGTATCCGTCCGGCATGGCGATGGCGATGTCGGGCGCTGAGGAGGCGTTCATCCATGTTTCCGTGAGGAATGCGACGTCTGGTGATGTGGAGTCGAGCAGGTTCCAAAGTTCCACGGCGTGTCTGTGGACGGAGCGGGTGTTGAGCAGGATGCACTTCAGGTGGTTGCTGCTGGTGCTCGGCTTGGCGGGTGTGGTGCAGGTCCGGAGGCAGGAGAACTTGCAGGATTGGCAGGCGAAGGGTCCGTGGGTGCGTCCTGGGGTGGCACGGTGGCAGCCGGGGATACGGCCGGTGTTGAGTGCGTTGAGGGTGGCGGTGTCGTAAGTCCGGTGGGTGGGTTGGCTGCTGCGGGGGCCAGGGGTTTGGCGCTGGGCGCGGTCCAGGCACGGACGGGCGCAGACGGGCTTGCCTTAGGCGCGCCTTCGGCGCGCCTGCGCGCGGCCGCGCAGCGGCCGCCATATATGGGGAGGTGGGAGGGAGGAGCAGCTGGGAGGCAGGGTCAGCGAATGGGCAGTCAGGGGGCGGGGCCGTAGGGGACACAGCGGCGGGTTTGGAGAGAGGCAGCGAGGGAGACAGAAGGAAAAGATGGACGCAGTACAGTGGGGGCAGCGAGGGGAGCAGAGGAAAAAACGGGCACACAGCAATGGGGGCAGCGAGGGTACAGAAGGAAAGATGGACGCAGTACAGTGGGGGCAGCGAGGGGAGCAGAGGAAAAAACAGGCACACAGCAATGGGGGCAGCAAGGGTACAGAAGGAAAGATGGACGCAGTACAGTGGGGGCAGCGAGGGGAGCAGAGGAAAAAGATGGGCACACAGCAATGGGGGCAGCGAGGGTACAGAAGGAAAGATGGACGCAGTACAGTGGGGGCAGCGAGGGGAGCAGATGAAAATAACGGGCACACAGCAATGGGGGCAGCGAGGGTACAGAAGGAAAGATGGACGCAGTACAGTGGGGGCAGCGAGGGGAGCAGAGGAAAAACGGGCACACAGCAATGGGGGCAGCGAGGGTACAGAAGGAAAAAGGACACGATACAGTGAATCGGGGCAGTGGGGGAAAAACAGACAAAAGCGGGCACCGAGGCCAACAAGCAGAGGGCGAGCTTACCAGCAGCAGCGGCGGGCAGGACACCACAGGCGGAGCTGTGTGGCGGGGGAGCGACCTACCTGGTAAGGTCAAGGGTCGCTCTCCTCACCGCGCAGCGGCTGCCATATATGGGGAGGTGGGAGGGAGGAGCAGCTGGGAGGCAGGGTCAGCGAATGGGCAGTCAGGGGGGCGGGGCCGTAGGGGACACAGCAGCGGGTTTGGAGAGAGGCAGCGAGGGAGACAGAAGGAAAAGATGGACGCAGTACAGTGGGGGCAGCGAGGGGAGCAGAGGAAAAAACGGGCACACAGCAATGGGGGCAGCGAGGGTACAGAAGGAAAGATGGACGCAGTACAGTGGGGGCTGCGAGGGGAGCAGAGGAAAAAATGGGCACACAGCAATGGGGGCAGCGAGGGTACAGAAGGAAAGATGGACGCAGTACAGTGGGGGCAGCGAGGGGAGCAGAGGAAAAAGACGGGCACACAGCAATGGGGGCAGCGAGGGTACAGAAGGAAAGATGGACGCAGTACAGTGGGGGCAGCGAGGGGAGCAGAGGAAAATAACGGGCACACAGCAATGGGGGCAGCGAGGGTACAGAAGGAAAGATGGACGCAGTACAGTGGGGGCAGCGAGGGGAGCAGAGGAAAAAACGGGCACACAGCAATGGGGGCAGCGAGGGTACAGAAGGAAAAAGGACACGATACAGTGAATCGGGGCAGTGGGGGAAAAACAGACAAAAGCGGGCACCGAGGCCAACAAGCAGAGGGCGAGCTTACCAGCAGCAGCGGCGGGCAGGACACCACAGGCGGAGCTGTGTGGCGGGGGAGCGACCTACCTGGTAAGGTCAAGGGTCGCTCTCCTCACCGCGCAGCGGCCGCCATATATGGGGAGGTGGGAGGGAGGAGCAGCTGGGAGGCAGGGTCAGCGAATGGGCAGTCAGGGGGGCGGGGCTGTAGGGGACACAGCGGCGGGTTTGGAGAGAGGCAGCGAGGGAGACAGAAGGAAAAGATGGACGCAGTACAGTGGGGGCAGCGAGGGGAGCAGAGGAAAAAACGGGCACACAGCAATGGGGGCAGCGAGGGTACAGAAGGAAAGATGGACGCAGTACAGTGGGGGCAGCGAGGGGAGCAGAGGAAAAAACGGGCACACAGCAATGGGGGCAGCGAGGGTACAGAAGGAAAGATGGACGCAGTACAGTGGGGGCAGCGAGGGGAGCAGAGGAAAAAGACGGGCACACAGCAATGGGGGCAGCGAGGGTACAGAAGGAAAGATGGACGCAGTACAGTGGGGGCAGCGAGGGGAGCAGAGGAAAATAACGGGCACACAGCAATGGGGGCAGCGAGGGTACAGAAGGAAAGATGGACGCAGTACAGTGGGGGCAGCGAGGGGAGCAGAGGAAAAAACGGGCACACAGCAATGGGGGCAGCGAGGGTACAGAAGGAAAAAAGGACACGATACAGTGAATCGGGGCAGTGGGGGAAAAACAGACAAAAGCGGGCACCGAGGCCAACAAGCAGAGGGCGAGCTTACCAGCAGCAGCGGCGGGCAGGACACCACAGGCGGAGCTGTGTGGCGGGGGAGCGACCTACCTGGTAAGGTCGCTCCCCCAAAAAATAAAGAGTAAAAAAAAACAAACACAATTTCAGAGACCTAAGTCCTGGTAAGTGTAAGGACAATCCCAAAATTCAATCCCAAAAAAGTATAGATAAAAAGTGTCCCATCCCCCAAATAAGCAGAAATAAACCAGCCAAAATTACATTCAATAGGACTCCAATGATCCAGAGAATCTATCCAAAACCTGAAAAACAAGAAAAAATACATGAACAAACCAGGAAAGCAAGCAAGTCAAGGAAAAAGTAAAAAATCTTTTTGACTGAAAAATGACCATGCGTTTTCCCTTGAAAAAAAAACACATTCAAGTAAGAAATTCTGTCTCTCATCCAAAAGAAAATCCTTTAAATGAAAAATATATTAACTGATCCAAAGAACCTTAACAACCTCATGTAAAACACATCATAGTAGAAAAGAATTACAAACAACATTAACTTGATCAAAACAAATATACAATCTGTAAAAATATTACATTTTTCAATGAGGCCTAGCCCAGTACCCTGAAATCTAACACATATTACACCAACAAACAAACAGAGCACACAAAATAACAGTCTTTAACAAAACCAATCAATCAATCAATCAATCAATCAAGCATTTGTATAGCGCGCTACTCACCCGGAGGGTCTCAAGGCGCTTGGGGGAGGGGGGTCCGCTACTGTTCGAACAGCCAGGTCTTGAGTTGCTTCCTGAAGGAGAGGTGGTCTTGGGTAAGGCGGAGGTGGATGGGTAGGAGTTCCACGTCTTGGCAGCCAGGTAGGAGAAGGATCTTCCTCCCGTTGTGGCTCTTCGGATGCGGGGGACGGCGGCGAGGGCGTGGTTGGTCGATCGTAGCTGGCGGGTGGGAGTGTAGAAGGTCAGACGGTCGTTGAGGTATCTGGGGCCTTGGTTGTGGAGAGCTTTGTGTGCGTGGGTGAGGAGTCGGAACGTGATTCTGTTGCTGACGGGGAGCCAGTGCAGGTCTCTCAGGTGTCCGGCGATGTGGCTGTGTCGGGGGATGTCCAGGATGAGTCGAGCTGAGGCGTTCTGGATGCGTTGGAGTCTTTTTGAAGTTTGGCTGTGGTTCCGGCGTAGAGGGAGTTGCCGTAGTCCAGTCGGCTGGTGACGAGGGCCTGGGTGACCGTCTTCCTGGTTTCGGTGGGGATCCACCGGAAGATCTTGCGCAGCATGCGTAGGATGTTGAAGCAAGACGAGGAGACGGCGTTGATTTGTCGGGTCATTGAGAGGGAGGAGTCCAGGATGAAGCCCAGGTTGCGTGCGTGGTCCGTTGGTTTGGGTGCGTTGCCCAGGGCAGGGGGCCACCAGGAGTCGTCCCAGGCGGAGGGTGATGATCCTAGGATGAGGACTTCCGTTTTATCTGAGTTCAGTTTCAGGCGGCTGTTCCTCATCCACTCGGCTACGTCCTTCATCCCTTCATGTAGGTTGGTTCTGGCGGTTGTGGCGTCGTTGGTGAGGGAGAGGATCAGCTGGGTGTCGTCGGCGTAGGAGATGATGTTGAGGTTGTGTTGGCGTGCGATGGCTGCGAGGGGGTTCATGTAGACGTTGAAGAGGGTGGGGCTGAGTGATGATCCTTGTGGTACGCCGCAGATGACTTCGGTGGCCTCGGAACTGAACGGGGGGAGGCGGACTCTCTGGGTTCTTCCGGCGAGGAAGGAGATGATCCACTCCTAGCCTATTTAACTCATAATTCCTACCACCAACTACTAAATCCTTAGAAAATATAAGGGGGAAATAGTCTTACCTAAACCAAAGATCAATAAAGAGACAATGTGACCACAAACTCCACAACCAGTACAAAATGCAGAAGACCATAAAATAATAAAAACAAGCTAGCAAACAAATGGTAGAAAGATGAAAATAAAAAAAGACTTACATCCCACATAACTCAATCTTATTAACGATGTATTTTATTTAATACTTTTTTTTATAAAATAATAAATACCATGTTAAAATTGTTAACAATAATTCAATGTTGAAAGCATTTTAAATATATACACACACACAAGCCTGATAATAACACTAAGGGCCTAATTATGACTTTAGTGGTCTGACCGCCCTATTCCAAGATGGGCAGTCAGGCAGACATGGGACCGCTGCTACCACCAGGGATCCGCAATCCCTGGTGGTCTTGTAGCAGTCTGAGGCCCGCAATATGCTGGTGGTGCCGATGCAGCACAGCCAAGCATATTACAAGTTTTATCACCACCACAGTTTTCTTAGAGGTGAGGAAACTAAGGGGGCCCTTCAGGGCCCTCTGTTGCCTCAGGGCCAGGGGATGCATGCAGCGCGGCACAATGTTGTGCCCCCCTGTCTGCATGCACCCCCAGTTCCTGCACGGCATAGACTTCACAGGCCATGCCATGCAGGAATGCGCTTTGGCAGTCCCAAGGCGATGCCTTGCTAAGGCTCACATATGTGCCTTAGCATGGCACCACTGTGGGCCTGTCAAAGCAGGACCGTCTGACCTGGATTCCAGTCGGAATCCAGTAGGAGGTCTCAGTATGGGTTTGGCAGCGGGGCACAGGTTAAACTCTTAAACAGGCCCAAAGTGTTTCACTATTTTCACATGAGTTGCCTTGTCTAAAAAAAGAAATAACATGCAAAAATACTTGTTTGTAAAAAATAACTTTATAACATGTTTGAACAAATCGGACAACTACAAAGAAAATGTACATATACTACAAATATGGCATTTGTGTGTTAATTATTTTGAAGGTAATAAATCATTTTTTGTTGTCAATAAACATTATTACAGAAAAATTGCAATTAAAAAATAATGTACAGGGAAATATGGTATGGAGATGTTATGAAAAATTACATAATAAAAATGTTTCAGATACAAAAGAAGAAATACAAATAAATGTTAACACTTTATGGATATCATGTTTACTATTCCACTCCAGCTATTTTGGAAAAATAGTTGTACTTTTGGGAATGTCTAATTTGTAAATATTTATAGTAATATTTCAATAAGTTCAAAGCAATTAAAAACAGATAGAACAAAAAGAATCAACCAAGAATAAAAATATATTCAAACAATCAAATTAAAAATAAATACACAAGGTGCAATTTGGAGAAAAATATATATTAAAACAACAGCTTTATAAAACTAAAAACTCTATAATATTTAGTGAAATACATGTAATTATTAAGAAAAAGTACTAATACAAGCAAACATTATTACAAAATTACATTCATAAAAACATACTAATAAACTATTTAATAAATCACTTAACTATGATAAAATGTATGTGCAAAATAAAATGAAAAAGTAAATATACTAAATGCAATTTTATAAGTGTTTTAAAAATAAATGTACATTTAATTATTGAATAACACCAATAGTTTAAAATTAGAAAATTAAATAAAAACGAAACCACACAAGAATTGAAAATTTAAGATACTTTGGGGCCGATTCCGATTCCGGCCGGAAATCTCTCCGACCGAGCAGGACCCGGAGAGAATTCCGACCGAATCGGACCCTAGCAGTCCGACCGGACGAGTACGATGCATTCGCATGCTATCGGACTCGATTCGGTCGGACTCCCATTGAAGTCAATGGGAGCCGGTCGTACAACGCGTACGCGGGCTCCCATTGACTCCAATGGGTGCGAGGCGAACAAGGGCGCCCCTACAGTGGGTACGCGTCCATGCGCATCGCGGCGTACATGCACAGGTAGGGGGACCCATGGGTCCCCCTGTGTGCGACTCGCGCGCCTACGCGTACAGGGGGGTCCGACGCGGACCCCCAAAGTCCGGCTCCGACAGCTCTTTTGAGCCAGTCGGCGCGAGTCGGTCGGACTGCTTGCGGCGCGCATCGTACTTACCTGGCCGGGAAACGTCTCCATAGCGCGGTGCGAGTCGTGTCCGTGCGAGTCGGTCGGAGCGTGTTGAAGCCGCGTACGAGTCGGTCGGCGATTTCGCGGGTGCTTGCATCGTACTCGCTCGGCCGGACCCGCGTACGATTCGGTCGGGAAACAGGGCTCCGAATCGGATCCGGTAAATCCGAATCCGATTCGGAGCACTACCGGCCGAGATCGGAATCGGCCCCTAAGTCTACGATATTAGTGTCCCACGATAGTCTATAGTCAATATTTACAATCCAGGTCCACGCCCACAAGCTCCATAAATTGCGATACCATGGGAAGACTATTCCATAAAAGTGTTGTTGAACTAAATTTCTGTAAAGTCACCCAAAACCTTTCTTCCTTTCTTCTGTCTTCTTTTGTTGGACTCGTTGTTGTTGGCTTTTATGACTTTTCCCTGCTAACCAGTAATAATGAGCTTGTGCTCTCTCCTTTAAACATAGTAAAGGTTGCCTAGACTTGATTGGTATATTTAATTTACTTGTAAGTCCCTAGTATATGGTACTACACGTGCCTAGGGCCTGTAAATTAAATGCTACTAGTGGGCTGCAGCCCTCATTGTGTCACTCACTAAAGTAGCCTTTTAAAACATGTCTCAGGCTTGCAACTGTTGCCTGAAGCACAGTTTTAAAACTGCCATTTTGACCTGGACAAATAAACATTTCAGCAGGCCTAAACCATCATTTATTCATCCCCAAAGTAGGTCCTAACAGCTCATAGGGCAGGGCGCACAGTATTTAAAAATTAGGACATGTGTACTCAAATGAGAAACATCCAAAGTTGTTTTTCATTGCAGTAAGGCTTTCTCTCACATAGACGAACACTGGATTACCTTATTTCAATTAATAAGTGCTAGATTCATATTGGGAGCAGATACACCCAGATAAATTATATTTAAAATCCTCTTTAATGGTAACTACAGATTTTAGATTATAATTTTGACAAAGGCCACATTTAGAAAGTTGGCATTTTTCTTCCCAAAGTTCTGAGGCCTTTCTATGAGTTTCCAGCTGCCTGGGCTTGTCATTGGCTTCCCCATAAAGAATGTGTGTTGGACCCAGAAAGTTGGCATTTTTCTTTCCAAAGTTCTGAGGCCTTTCTATGAGTTTCCAGCTGCCTGGGCTTGTCAATGGCTTCCCCATCAAGAATATATATTGGACCCAGACAGTGATTAATGGGACCTGGGTATAGTTGGGAGAGGGTCTTCCTGGCAGGATGACTGTGGAGGAGCTGCACCCTGCCCCGATTACCCACAGCAAACACAAAGGAACCTGATATCAGGTCTACCCTTCCCTTTGTGACCCTAGACAGTTTGGAGCCAAACCCAGCGGAAGAGGAAGAACTGACCAAATTCAGTTTTGGGGGCAGGTCATGGAATTCCCCCCACAACGGCTGGCACCAGATATAAAAGAGGGACCTTCTGAACCATTCATCAGAACACTGTTGGGCCTGTCAAAGATTCAGATGAAGGACTACCCTGCTGTCAGAAGGACTGCCCTGCTGCTTGAAGGACTGTCTTGCCCTCGGAACAAAGAAAATTGGACCTGCTTGCCTTGGGACACAACAAGCTTCCAGAGACCTCCCTGCAACTGCCCAGCTGACCAGCAGCAACTGGACCTGCCTGGGCCTGCCTCAGCCCTGCTGCTGGGCTCTGCTGGAGTATAACCTGATCCTCAAGAGGTGCCCACCCAGGTCCAGGACCACTGAGGGCATCAGTAAGAGCTCCTCCACAAGGCTGAATAGGCCTGTTTGTGCCAAGACCCTGCCTCCTGCAATGACCGCCAATGTGAAGCTCCAGCGAGACCTGCTCTTTGCACCAACAGCAACCGTCTGTGATGATACAATGCAAAGCTCCAGTGACGACCGGCTCTTCATGCTACAGCAATGACCATCCGCGACGCCTGGCCTGCTCTTCGCACTGAAAGCCTCCTCCTTGAGGCCTCCTCCAATGTGAACAGAACTCTTTGCGCTGGACTTGAGAAGGTAACACTTCAGTGGAACTAACCAGGTCCCTGTATCCAGCCTGAGCTCCAGCACGGTTGGCTTAAACTTGTGACTTTCGCCTGGCCCAGCACTACCAGATAACCACAAGTTTTCTGCTTCTTGGTGCTATTTTCACCACAAACTTTAAAAAACAATATCTGTGGTTCTATTGATTAGATTGTGTTCACTTTGGTGTCATTATATTTATTAAAATGTCCTTTATTTTTCTAAATTAGTTATGCATTTTTCTTGTGCTGTGTTATTACTTTATTACTGTTTGTGTGCTGCAGCAAGTCTAAATTTGAACCTAACCTAAACTTTTCTCTTTATTACTCTTTGCATGCTTTAGTGGGACAAAACTTGTCACTGTAGCAGACCCATGGTCCATCATGGTTGGCCTGAAGTTGTAAATTTCCCCCGGTAAAGCGCAGCCAGATAACCACAAGTGATGATTTCTGCTTCTAGGCACTATTTTCACTCGAAAATTAAAAAATCGATATCTTCAGCTCTACTCATTAGATTTTGTTTACTTTGGTGCCATTTTATTTATTAAAAGATACTTGATTTTTCAAAATTGGTCTGCCATTTTTCTATTGTTGTGTTTTTACTTCATTACTGTTTGTGTGATGCATAAATACTTTATACATGGCCTCAATAGCTCTCATTACGATGTTGGTCGGACTGCCACCAACAGGCCATCGGTGGCAGTCTCACTGACAGATAGCCCTGCGGTCAAACTAATAGATTTCAATACCTGTGGTTGGAGCACAAGCGGTCAGAGGGGAGACCACCACCTCCACCGCAAACATATTTTTTATTTTTTATTTTTATTGTACAGAGTTTTATATAGCGCGAACTTGACCCGAATCGGATATCAGAACGCTTTACATAGCACCAGTTGCATTACATGAGGACACATTCATTTTTGTTAGGGACGGGGAGATTAAGTGATTTGCCCAGAATCACAGGTTGTTCAGCGTCGTTGCCAAGACTCGAACCCAGTTCCCCAGATTCAAGGTCGACCGCCCTAGCCATTAGGCCAACTCCTCTCCCATAGATCCCGACGGGGCAGTGGTCGGAATCGCAGTCCCTGAATGGCAGTGCTGCCAAGGCAGGCACCGCCGTCGGTACTATGATGTCCCTTTCCCACAGCCTTTTCATTGTGGGCCACTGCAAATTGGTCCTGAGGGCACATGTAGTGCCCCCACTCACATCCATGCACTAAATGGTGCACGACACACGGTGCATGGATGTGCACAAAGTGCTCTTTTGCACAGCAGCTTGTGCTGTGGCCCTCTTCCTGGGCCGCAGCACAAGCCGCTGTGTAAAAGAGCACTTTCCGACTGCCACTAGGCGGTCCCATCCTAATTCAGCAGTCGGACTGCTTTTCGGCGGTCTCCTGAGCACTGCCATAGCAGTTGGTGGTCTGACCGCCAACATCATAATGAGAGCCTAAGTTAAGTCTGACTGCTTTTGTGCCAGGCTAGCACAGGGGTAAACAGGTTAATTTGGCTACTTTTGTGGTTCACCCTGACAAGGACTATGGTTTTTTTCCCGAGTGGTGTTTCTATCCCTCTTAACCAATAACCCAATATCTTACACTTGCTATCTGATTTAATTTAAGAAGACAGTTCTGATTTAATTCAAGAAGGGAGTTTGTACTTCGATTGAATAATATGTACTCTTGGTGAAACCACCACTGAAGAAAAAGGACGCAAAGGAGAATTACTCAGAACTGCTTTATAAAAGACCCGGAATTAAATGGAATCAAAAGCGTATTCAAACCACAATGATGGATTTGCCAAAGCTGCAGAAGATTAACAAGTTAAAATAAGTACATACCGAGCTCATTTATCTCCACGGCTTCGTCCTTCATCTTAATTTCTTATGATTTTCGAGGACACATACACAGCCAAAGAAATGCGGTTCACTGCAATAACATAAATACAATGTTAAAATATGATCTTGTATATTTATTAGTGTAAGATTCGTTCAGGCGTTGGCGCACAACAATGTTTCATTTTATTTTAAGTCATGTTTCTTTAGTTCCATCAACTAATAAAGTTTCTTAAGCATTTTTTTAACATGGCTTGATCAGATACGCAGTTCTGTTTAATAGACGTTGTACATCCACAAATAAATAAACCAGCGATACTCAATGCAAAAAGAACAGAAAGACAGTAGCTATGCACTTTAAATAGACACATATTTTGTTAAAACCAAGCATTACAACACTTTGGTGTGAATTATATAGTATTGAGCGCACATATTAATAGAGTTCGTGGTATCCTAATTTGTGAGAGCCTTGTTTTGTTTAAGTGCTGTGGAATGAAAGGAAAGTAGTACCCGTAGGGTAGTGTGAAATAAGTGGGTACTTCAATCTAGATTTCCCCATCCCTATGAAAAAGCTGACGAAATTAGTTTCTCATTATAAGGTGGGTCTTCCTGATTTGTGTTGTACCTAGTGCAGGAGGAAGTATGCAGGGCGCGCAATCAGACAGGACTGTGCTATGTGGCATGGGAAAGAGTATAGTGGAAGACGAGAGTCCTAAAATAGGATCGATGACTGGGTACTGAACTGCCCTTGTAGTCTGCCGTGGGGCACAGACCCAGATTCCATCTCCTCTCACCTGTGAGCTAAAGCTCCACTTGTTTCTCTTGGGTCATCTGAATATTACCCATTCTAAAACGGATATCTCAGTGAGGGACTCGCCATAGATTTAGGGGCCGATTCCGATCTCGGCCGGTAGGGCACCGAATCGGATTCGGCTTAACCGGATCCGATTCGGAGCCCTATTTCCCGACCGAGTCGTACGTGCGTCCGGGCGAGCGAGTTCGATGCGTGCGCTCGCGAAATCTCCGACCGACTCGTTCGCAGGACCCGACCGCTCCGACCGACTCGCACGGGGACGACGCGCACCTCGCAATGGAGACGTTCCCCGGCCGGGTAAGTACAATGCGCACCTCGACCGCTCTGACCGACTCGCGCAGCCCGGCTCCAAGGAGCTGTCGGAGCCGCACTTTGGGGGTCCGTGTCGGACCCCCTGGAAGCGTAGGCGTGCGAGTCGCACACAGGGGGGACCCATGGGTCCCCCCTACACGTGCATGTACGGTGCGACCCGCATCGACGCGAACACGCTGTAGGGGCGCCCTTGTTCGCGTCGTGCCCATTGAGTCAATGGGAGCCCGTGTACGCGTCGTACCACTGGCTCCCATTGACTTCAATGGGAGTCCGACCGAATCGAGTCCGATAGCATACGTGTGCATCGTACTCTTTCGGTCGGACTGCTAGGGTCCGATTCGGTCGGAAATCTCTCCGGGTCCGGCTCGGTCGGGGAGATTTCCGGCCTGAATCGGAATCGGCCCCTAAGTGTGAAAGCTGACGTGGTCTTGTTGGTGTAAACTTTTATGCCTATAGGTCGGGTGATGGGAGGTGATGTGTACCTTGGGTGTCCTCCTCCTGCCTGTCAGGATGTCATTCTATAACTATAGAGGAAGTCTTTGCTAGATATAGTATATATTATAAATCACCCCTGTGCCAGTGGTCCTAGTACATTACTCAGTATGAACAGTAAAGGCCCCACCTCAATGGGTTGGGAGCGGAGGATTGGGGTGGGTGGAAAGCGCATACACTATGGTACTGAGAGAGGGGGTTGAGTCGGTGTGTTTCAAGACTGTCCATTTTGGGTTCAGGATAAACATTTGAACAAAGACGAAACATTTTCAACAGCATCAGTAATAACGGTAATGATAAAAAAAAACAGCCTTCCTGCTGTAAAAGGCATGCTGTTGATAGCTTCATGTGTAACTTCTGTGATGTCTGAGCTCATACATATGTATCCCCATCTATTCACGAAAAGAGGGTGGGGATGTAGGGATATTTCAGCATCTCTAGTAGTAACCAATCATCACCAACAATCAGCTGTCAACAGATGTAAGGAGTATGTCTAAGCATCTGGCGGTTACTCCTTGCAGTGGGTCGGTTTTATGAGTTTGGATGAGGTGCATTTTCAGACATCGATTTGAAAGGTGTCTGGATTTCTCTTTATCACTCTCAATAGTTGTTCTCAACAATTTTGTTTACAGAAGGAGTGGTCTGCATATTATCAGTAGTATTGCTCTCTTGAGTGCATATTTACGAATTTTTCACGGAACGCACGTCAGCAAGCAAAGTTGCTGTGCTGCGTTGCGTGAAAGGGAGAAATGCTCCATATTTACTGTGTGCTTCATACTGCAAGGGTGTCTGCATTATTGGCAGGATTGTGTTAATGCACGAATGGACACCTTCCAGCACAAACACAATCTTTAGAGGCATTTTCCTCTTTCTATGTGTTCTGCAGAATGCAGCACATGGTGAAAGGGGCAATAACAAGGAGAAATCATGGTGTTCCCCAGTTACACCTAGCTGAGGAAGGCGTAGTATTTTGATCCATTCCCAGGTTTACTTGCTTTAGTAAATCTGGGAATGTGCCACAAAGCATTAGTGGATGGCCCATCTATGGAACGCATCCCAAGTTGAAATGTAACGTAACGCAGCACAAGTAGTGAAGTTGTGTTATATTTCTTTACAAAGTCACACACGGCCACATAAATCAGGCCTTGCATGGCTTTGCAAATTCCGAATAAGCCTTTGCATTGCCCTGTGTCTCCTTGCGCGACGCAAGGGCAATGCACAGGCTTAGTAAATCTAGGCCCAGGTTCAGCCAAATGAAGGTATCTAGGATCTGGATCACAATCAACAGCAAACCAAAACTGGCAACCTTTCTTGAACAACCTGGAGACATGCCCTATGGACCTAAGAGGCAGTGGCGCCCCACTGCTCACTGAGTGAGCAATTAAAAATAGAAAAATAAAATTATAAGTACTTAATGCAATTATAATTTTATTTAAATTTACTGGCTCTGTTGTTTGGGTGTGGGGCGGGGCTGGCCTGTTTAGAGGCTGGGGAGGAGTGGTGGCACCCTCATAAGTGCGCATGAATGGTTGGCTTTCCCTCTGGGGCCGGCCCAACATTCATGCGCACTTTGCATGTTCTACACTCAGGCTGCATTACAGCCTGGGTGGAGACCATGCCCAGGGTCCCCTGTCTGAGCACCGAACTACAGAGCTTAGACCAATCACAACGCTGCATTGCAGCGTTGTGATTGGCTATGGGGAGCCTGGGTACTCACCAATCAGGGGAACCTGGGTGCTTCCTGCTTCCACTGAAGCCAGGAAGAGGACGACAGGATGGAGAAAAGGCAACAGCTGGCCGCATCCAGGTAAGTGGTTTTTTTTACATTTATTTTTAATGAATTACTCCCTCCCTCCACTCACCCCCCCCCCATGCCCGTTCAGTAGCAGCTGATACTGCTAAGAGGCATATCAGAAGCTTCCTCCAAATTAGCATGAGATACATTTTCGGCCTCATCAAGGCCTAGATTTACAAAGCCTATGTTTTGCCCTTGCATTGCGCAAGGAGGTATGGGCAACGCAAAGTCCTATTTCTAATTTACAAACCACGCAAGCCCTGATTTGCGTAGGCTTGCTTGACTTTGTAACGAATTGTTATGCAATGCATCTGCACAGTACAGATGCGCTATTTTTCAGTATCTCAATAGCAATACATAAAACATCTCCTTTACCCACCACTACAGTAAATCACATATTGAGTATTTACATGTAGTTTTATATGTGGATGTTATAAATATTTCATCAAAACTATACCGAAAACGTACAGTGTGTAACCTAAATCTTCATGCTACAAGTGCACACTCTAGTTCACAGATTAGAGCTATAGCTTTTGGAGAAATGACAAGTCTAGGAAGACACTGTAGCAATGACCAACTCTTCCACACAGAATTGGGGGCACTGGAAAAAAAAGTTTCTAGCAAGGGATTATCCCAAGGAGTTATCAACTAAGGCATGGTAGAAAATAATTAATGTGAAACAGGATACCTTCCTATGAAATATGAAATGCAAACAAACCAACAACAGTAGGATCCCATTCATTTCACCATATCGTTGTCTTAGCCATTCTGTGTATGAAATCTTATACAAACACTGGCATTTATTAAGGGTAGGCCCTACTCTTGTAAGCATTATATCTGGAAAACCATAGGTGACACACAGTAGGGGCAGAACACTACGGAATATACTATGTCAGTTTCATGAGCCCACAGCAGAACTATATTAGTCATACATGGCTACCTCAATGTCCTAAGGGTTTCTATAAATGTGGGCATTGAAATGTATTTCTGTTTGCAAAGGACAAAACAACCTGTTTTCAGTACAACACAAATAGAAAATACAACTTGGAACAATTTATAAATTGTAACACAAAATTTGTAGTGTGCTCTATTTTTTGTGAGTGTTGCCAGATTTATATAGGTAGTACTATTAGAACATTGAAAGACAGAATTCAAGAACACATTAGAGCAATAAGAAAAAAGAATGCAAATTATCCTTTAGCAGTCCACTACAACACTGTACATGCCTGGGGTGAAACAATGAACCTGAGATTTCATTGTATTGCAACATGGTATTGCAACTTTGCAACCTAACCCAATGGGTGATAATAGGACCCTAGCCTCGAGAAGACTTGAAACAAGATGGATTTTTAGGCTCAGAGCTGTTTACAAGGGGCTTAACATAGACAGGGATTTATATTTTCCTTGTGGATTAAACAATGTATCTTTACTCTTGTATTTATTTGAAAACTGATATAGCATTTACTAGGGATCGGATACACATGGACATGCTTCTGTTAATACATCATTTGGATATTTGTTTTTTATTCATATCGCAATGTTTTGGATTCCCTAGCATTCTTTTTGTACCTCATTATTTCTATCTTGCATGCTTTTCTTTACTAAAGGGCCATCTTAATCACCGATACTAATACACATGAGGTTTCCCTAACTCTATGAGAAGGTAGGGGATTTCATGTACTATACATTCATAGGGTCAGTAACACATCAAGGCTTGTCTACTTTGATTTGACAAGCACTTTATGACTATTCACACTTAGTTTAAGGTATTTCGCGTGTCTGGAGCGGCCATTTACCATATTGTATAGCATACACAACTTAGTTCGCTATTTGATTAAAGTACTAACAAATTTAATTTACAAATAGTATTGGGTTTATTCCTAATTATTTTTATATTTTGTGCTTATTTACCACAGTCAGAGGCTTATCACAGCCATTTGCTCACTTACTAGACCATTTACGCTTGGAGTCTGCTTGTATTAAACTTACGGCCTACTTTTGATGTTTCCGCCTATTACCATATACTTACGGCATGAAGATTTTCACACTTAATATTACTTATGAGTACGTTTTAGTTCTTTTTGTTTCTTTTAACCCAATAGAGGTGAACGCCTATTTATTGTTATATTCATGTGTGTTACTTCTCCTTTTGTAGGTGTCTTTGACTTTACTCCAGTATCATTTTACCCATCTTTTGTCGACGGGAGTTTGTTTTTTATATGCAGTTTTTGGTTCCACATGATGATTGACATAGAGGTATCAGACTGTGAGCTTTACCCTTCATGATTACAGTTGTCTGCTAGACTTGGTGCAATGACACTCCTTGGTTCTTTCATGCATATATGTTAGAATAGTTGACACATTGGCGTTATACGTATTTTCACTCTTGCAAATGTTTACGAGTTCACACAGATATATATCTCTTTTGATGCATACTGGGTTGAAACGTTTGTGTTTCTGATTATTTCTTTCTAGACGATATTTACAAGCACCTTCTAGGTGCAGGTGCACTCATGTTTGGGATTTTCATTTTCAAAGTCTGTAGGGCACAAATATAGATCTTCAAAAACATAAACTCCAGGGTATTGATTACCACTAATACTGCGTTGTCAAGGAAAGTGTATGCTGGTAAGCATATATTTACTATTCTTAACTCTACATTAAGTACATTGACAAAAATCACTGAAGTAATATACATCATTAAGATATCTAGATGTGCAGGTAAGAATAGTAAATCTATACTATACAGCCTTACATTGTGATATAGTGGTAGTTGATAATGGGGCATGGATGCAGTCCTAATGTACAATATTTAATGTCCAGGTTTATAAAATCGCCTTCTGCTCTCAATAGTTGTGTAACCACAAGACCTCACAACATCTGGGGTATCCCACAAGACCAGACCACCTGTATCCAATCTGCTGTCTCAACCTGACATTTTGGCAGCTATTCAGTGCTTATGCAATACTGTAAGGGCAAGATAGTATCTGGGTAGGGGACATGTCTTGGCCCTCTGAGATGGTGGTTGCTTGTTGAGTGAGCTCGCAGCTGGACCCGTCTAATCCAAACAAATTTACCCAGTATCAAGCCCCTCGCTGGCGGAGAGCATCCTGCGGTGGATGCCAGGTGCTTGCCATACTCAGAGGGTTGTTTTCAACTTATGCTGCAGAGCCTGTCTGGCAGGTTGCTCTAGCAGCAGTTGTTGTTACTACAGTGGCCAGGACAGTTACCTATGAGATACATGTGGACTAGGTGCCCAGTTTAGAAATCAGGCTTCTAGATGCTCCAGCTTATCGGGGAGAGGTCCCCCTACACAGTAGCGAGTGACTACCCTCCCTTGCTTAGGGATGAGTTGTGGGGAATATTTTAGGTGTTTGGCACCCAGCTGATCTAGGCATGAGAAGATCTCAACTGGGGCTATGACAGGGTCTGTCCATGCTGCTTGCTGGATCTGTCTGTCTGGGCCTGGCCCCCTGTTGTCAGCTGTGGTTCACCATGCCGGCAAAAGGGGGACCAGACTGCCTGATGGGAGCCCTGGGGCCTGTGATAGAAAAGGCACATCTATGTCACATTGTGAAGACTACTTTCCACTACGCGACCCTCGAGGGAAGAGACCTGGGGCACCTGACTTCTTCAGTATGAAAGTGACCAGCGACCGGTGGGGGTAAAGCTGCCTGAACAAACCAAACCTCCTTGCTGTATCGATGCTCTCCCTCGGTATGGAGCGATACGGTCAGAGTTGCATTGAAGCGTAGACTTGCCTACGTCACCTAGGAGGACAACTATTGATTTGATGTGCTGCCACAGGTGGGGAGACATGCACAGCATACACACTGATCCTCCCCCACACTTTTTAGGGATTGCCTCATAGCCCAACTGCTGTGTGCCTGCATATGGGACTTGCTGGGGGCAAAACGTGGTGCCAGAACATGTGATTCTTTCTTCATACATCATCACGGATACTGAGAGATCCTCGCCTACCTGTGACCCTGTGGTGGGATGCTCCTGCTGCATTGGATATAGGCTATCACGGCTATCACACACAGAGGAGGGAGACTGCTCAAGCCTGTCCCACTGCTCAATTGAGTTGAGGACCTGGAGCTACTGCTGGTCTCCATCCCCCCTAGCTGACAGTATTAGGGTGGACTCACAGAGGAAAAACATGATATAATTCTGCAGGCTATTGCTGGCACTCGGTCGGCCCTAGAGATCAAAGTGGATACAGTTTCAATTGATTTTGCACTACTACATGAAAACAAGCTTAAGATCTCGGACAGGGTAAAAAAAACAAAGCAACTTTACAGGATCTACATCCTCAAACTGTTGACCTTCCTAGAAAAGACAACAACCTTGCTGACAGAATCCATTTTTTAGAGGACAGAGGGTAAAATGTGAAAGAGCGTTCCTGGTGCAACAACATTCATTTAGTTGGCCTACCAGAGGGTTTAGAAGGTGAAAATTCCACTGTATTAATTGAAAACTGGATCACTAACCATGTGGTACAGAAGGGCCTTTCCCCCTCCTTTGCTGCTGAGAGTGCCCATCGGGTGGCTGCCCACCGTTCCCAACCTGGAGCCCTGCCCAGACTGTTAGTGGCTAGAATACTCAACTTCAAAGACAGGGTTGCAATACTACGAGCTGCATGTCAGTCTGACTGACTGGTTTTGGAAAACATACATAATATGATTTTTTCAGACTACACAATTGCAATACATCGTCACTGGGCTTCATTTCTAGGAGTCAAACGAAATCTCAGAGAGCTTGGCATCAGATATTCTCTATTATTTCCCCAAAAACTGAAGGTCAGGGTAAATCAGCACTCATACATTTTTCCAAATGCCTGGAGCTGGTTAGAACAGCATTATAATACTTCTGTACTGAACAATGATACCCATTGTGCCCTTGGATGGCCCCCGTGCTCCAGACATGATGTGCGCCGTAAGACCCATTTGTGCAACTCCTCCTCCAGTGCTCCTTCACTGGTGAAATCCTAATGTAGGTCATATGTAGGCCATGGGGCAGGGTGCGTTATAATTAAAAGGATGGACATGTGTGGTTACGTTTTACATGTCCTGGTAGTGAAAAACTCCCAAATATGTTTTTCACTACTTTTAGGCCTAACTGACCCATAGGATATCATTGGATTGCCTTATTACCTTTAATAAGTGCTAACTTTTGATTGGGACAAGGTAGCTAGTTCATGTTTGGTATCTGTGAAATTGTAGTGAAAAATCCTCTTTAATAGTAAAGTTGGATTTTTAATTACAATTTTGAAAATGCCTGTTTTAGAAAGTTGGCATTTTCCTGCCCTTAGCCCTTTTGTGTCTGCAGCCTGTCTTGGGTCATATGGCTGGGTATAACTGACAGTTTGACTTTGTGGATTCCTCCCAGACAGTCATACAATAGAGTGATCAGGTATGCCTGAATGGGCCATCTGATGGCAGGAAGAGGAGGTGGAGCTGAGCACAGCCCCACTTGCAACTAAATAGGCTGAGCTCTGCCTTCATACAAAGGACTTATCACCTCCACATTGTCACTGCAGCCAGCTTGGAACTAGGGTAGAGGAGTCAGGAGATTCCATGCACTTCAAAGAGACTTTCTAGATGTTTCTTCCACCTTCCAGAGGAAGAGAAACAGATATAAAAATAGGACCCTCACACCCACTCTTCAGTTCACTCCTGGACCAGTGGAAGGACTGCCTGCTGCTGTGACCTGCTGTACACTCTGCAAAACTGCTTTGGAGTATTTAGAAGGACTACTTTGCTGCCTGTAGCCTGCCTTGAACCCTCAGAGGCAAGCCTTGTTGTTGAGCCCTGCATCTTCACCTGAACCCAGGACTACCAGAGTGAGTCTAAGGGTTAGATTGCTGGCCTCATGTTCAAAGTCACAGGGAAATAAAAGGCTCCCACCATCTTGACCTCGTACATGGACTCAGCCTGAGTGAGTCCTGAACCCTTAAGCGGTGTCCCACTAGTCCTGGACCCTTGGTTCTGATCCTAAAGGTGCACAGATGGCCATACCCAAAACTGAGGACTGCTTTGAGAACCTAGAGGAGACCGGGACCTGCCAGCTTTCCTATCTACCCGATGTGCATCGCCGGTCGGATTGACTTTGCGGCTTCTCCTGCTTTGTTCTTCTCCGCAGCAGCAAATCCTGTTCAGCGGTCGTTAGCCAAAGGGGTATCCGGCCCCTGGAACTGTCTTCGGCTACAGCCTCCTGATTCTTCCCGCTGGAGATTTCTGACTTCCAAAAAAGATATTAAGTCTGAACATAGAAATCTTCACCTCTGCTTCGACACATGACTCCCCGACTACGACGTCCCCTCCTAGGACACCTCCTACCTCCTGGCCCCACTGAACTTTACCTCATCAGACACTTTTTCTCAGAGTTTCTTCTAAGTCCGAAGGTAAACGCTGACCTGGCCCAATCCAATTCTCGTATCTGAGCCGTGCTCCATTGCGGTCAGCCATATTTCTTAACTTTGACCTGGTCTCAGGCAAATTGATGTCGGCGGTTGGCGCTTTGATCTTTTAGGTGATAGTTTTTACTAAAAACTTTACAAGTTCATAATTTTGGTTCTACAAAATGATTTTTGTAATTTTAGTGTCAAGTACTTGTTTACAATTTACTCTTTTTGTAAAATTGGTGTTGGAGTATTCTGGTGTGTGTTTTCACCTTATTACTGTCTGTGTGCTTCTTTATTCATATTTAATTTAATTTTTATAATCACTCCCCTAACGGTGGACTTTAATGCTTCCCATTTTACGAAATGTGATGTCTCGTTTTCTTTATTTTCAAGCAAGTAGTTTTTAATTGCTTCTTCAATTACTTTTTTATTTTGCAGAGACGAGAGGACATCTTCATTGAATTTCCATAGCGGCTCTTTAAGTGGAGTGGTTGAGTCCGTCAGTGTTAATTTAATGCAAGAGTTATCAGATACCACTCTCGGTTCTATAGTTGTTTGGTCTATTTGTTTGTTGCATTCCCTGATATTAAAAAGTAATCTACACGTGAGTATAAATTGTGAGGCAAGGAGTAAAATGTGCATTCTCTTTCGGTCGGATTCCGCAGTCTCCAGGCATCTATAATGTTGAATTTACTACAGAGGTTTTTGAGAACTTTATGTGATTTGTTTGGTCTGAATTGGCAAGAGGAATTCAGCAAATTCACAACTACTAAAACTAGAGAATGATATTTCCAACATGGAAAAGCTGCATATTATAAAAAATGACCCCCAAATCTTAATCAAGATTTTAAATAAAAAATACGAATACAATAAAATAATTAGTACTAGAGCAGGAATTTGGATAAATACACAGAAAAACGTTCAACTTTGTGACGCTAATAAAGCAGGGAAGTCGTTAGCCTCGTACTTAAAACTTAAAAGCCAAAGGTATGCTATCAACGTGATTGAAGACGATACTGGCACTATCCACACCAACCCACATAAGATTCTGACACATTTAAAGACTGCTACCAAAACCTATATTATTCTAATCCGAACGTGACCTACCAGAGCAACAAGAAATACCTTGACGTGATATCACTCAATACCTTAAACGACAAAGAAAGTGACTCTATTAATGGCCCGGTCATTATGGAAGAATTAGAAACCGCCATTAAGAAACTCAAATCAGGCAAAGCACCTGGCCCTGATGGTTATAATGCCACCTTCTATAAAACGTTCGCGGAACAATTGAGACAACCACTACTACTCCTATACGACCACTTTGCATCTTCTGGACAAATAACAGGTACACCGGCTGAAGCTATAATCACAGTCATTCCAAAAGAAGGTAAACATACTCTTCTAACTAAGAATTATAGACCAATCTCTCTAATAAACCTTGACTGTAAAATATATGCCATGATTTTAGCTAACCGATTACAAAAACACATTGCCAAACTTATCCACTCTTCTCAAACAGGTTTCCTAACATAGATTCTCTAGGGATAACACTAGGATTTTCTGCCATGCAATTGAAAAAGCGAAATTACTTAGCTTCCCGACTGTCACCATAACATTCGATGCAGAAAAAGCATTAAAAAAAGTAGACTGGACTTTCCTACACGTGACACTTAAAAAATGTCATCTAGGAGGCTTCATAATACGTATGATCATGGCATTATATCACAACCCAAGGGCGAAGGTTAGAGCAGGGAGTGCTATCGCTTCTTCATTCCCATTAAAACAGGGTACCAGACAAGGATGTCCCCTGTCTCCCTCGCTTTTCCTATTAGCAATTGAATCGTTCCTTCAATATTTAAGGGAAAATCAGAACATTCAGGGTATAGACTTTTGGCAAAACTAATTGCAAAGTAGCAGCATATGCAGACGACATACTGCTGTTCTCAAAAGAAGCAGCCACGGCTATACCGGCTCTCATGAGATCTATTCAAGAGTTTGCAGAGGTCTCAAGCTATACCATTAACAAGGACAAGTCAGAAGTTTAGTTACTTAATCTACGTGGTGGTAGAGATGTATTGGTAGACTCTGGTTTGACATGGCAGATAGGTATGATTAAATACTTAGGCATAGAATTTTCAAACGACCTATCACTACCCTAGAAGAAAACGAAACTAATATTTATAAAAAAATCATATAACTACTGAATGGATGGTCACCAAAATTCCTGACATGGTGGGATAGAATAGAAACAATTAAAATGATGATCACGCCTCTCATCAACTACTTCATTAGTATGTTACATGTGATATTATCAGAGGATTTCCTGTGGAAAATAGATAAGGCCCTTGATGACTTTCTATGGCAAGGGAAAAAGTCATGGATCCCTTTAGGAAAACTCATGCTAGCCAAGAATAAGGGAGGAGTGGGCCTACCAAATTTTAAGAATTACCAGACGGCCTACCTATGTAAACAAGGAGCTGCATGGTTTATGGAAAAGTTTGATTACAAACCCCAGTGCCTAGATGTAGAAAAAAACATGGTAAAAGACATTCCACTCCTGGCTATCATGACAATGCATATCTCTACTTTGCTGCACTCTAAATACATTATTCAAAACACTAAGAAGGCATTGGCCGATCTAGATATACACTCCAGCACTCAAATTTGTGCATCACACATGACAGCAATCTGGTACAATCCCAAAATAAAAATAGTTAGACGATTAATATACTGGCAAAATTGGTCACAAAGAGGTATAAATCTGATCAAAGATCTGTATGAGGATACCATCCCCATATCCTTTTCTGTTCTTAAAAGGGAGAGGACTAGCTGACATAGACATATAAATTCTTGAAACTTAAAGTACGGATTTCTAAATTAGCTCTGAAGCCTAGTCCCCCTCCCTTCCCATCAAATTGATCCATTTGTCAAATGCGGGTCCAATGTTTTCAAGAATATATAAGACTTTACTATCCGAACCACGTAAATATTATATGCGTATTGAAAGGAAATGGGAATCTGAACCAAATGCTAAGGCAATAAAGCTTGACTGGGAGCAAATTCATATGATGCCCTTCAAAAATAAAATATCCCCTACACTCTCCCAAACAAAGTGCATGATTATAAATAGGAACTACTGGACCCCAGCCAGACTACATAAGCTCAATCGTATCCAATCTCCCCAATGCTGGAACTGTCATTCACAACTAGGTGACCTATCACACATGCTACTTTTATACCCGATGTTACAAAACTTCTGGGACAAGATCTTTGAATGCATCACCCATTTAAGCCCCCTGAAAATTGGTTCCACCACTCCAGACAAAGGGGTCCTTAAGAATCTCATACAAGTCATCGTCTGAGGTTCCTCATGATCCCAACATGTACATCCCCGGAGTGTCTCTGCTGATCACTTACAAGTACTATTAGAAATCCTTTTGACTTTGTTTTGTTTTTTTCTTTTCCTTTCTTCTTTACTTATTTGTTCTTTATTATTTTTTGCGTTTAGTCTTCTTTTTCTCTTGTATAACATTACGAGGGTATGGGTTATATGGTACAAACAACTGTAACATGGTACATCAGGACCCAATGTCACTGTATTACCTGAATTAGATGGACAATGTCATGTAATTAACCTACATCCTAACAATGATCTTGAGAATATCAACTGCTAAGATAGATCATATCTGTTTTATCAATATATATCATATGTAAGAAGTAGCAACCAATCAACACCCTTCTACCTGTACTATTGAGTATGCAATTTTATTGATGTTTTCTTTTTGTACTTTCTTGCTAAAAACGAATAAAAACTATTTGAAATAAAAAAATACTGTCTGTGTGCTGCATAAATACTTTACACATTGCCTCTAAGTTAAGCTTGACTACCTTTTGTGCCAAGCTTCTCAGGGTTAACCACTGGTTATTTTTTTGGCTTTTTGTGGTTCACCCTGCAATGGATTGTGGCTGCTGCTTGACCAAGGCTCACACGCCAGTCAACCAATAACCCAATTTATCACAGTGAATTACTCCTCAAACAGCTGATAACATAATCTGATGCCATTGCTGATTCAGTTCTACACCTGTAATGGCTGACACTTGCATTGTATTTCTTGTTTTCAATAGCGAGAACCAACATTAATGCTTGAAATAATAAGCTGACCTTCAGAGTACCCCCCAAGGACTCACATGGTGTTGTATGCCCACATGGCTTTCATTCCTTGATTAATTCTATCACACAATGTAAAGTGCTCCTAGATGTGAGGACACCCAGTGGAATCACAGCTCTAAGTTAATCATGTGCCTTACACACACATAACCAGAGACGGGCTTCTTTCTGGGGGAGTGGGGGTGACCAGGCACAGATCCTGGGACCTTTGAGGCAGCAAGCTCCTCTCACCTGCCTCCGCCGAGTAGGGATTGTTTCACATGCACTCAAATATAACATTGTTCACTAATGGCTTCTGCTAGGGCCACCGGGTGGTGTTGAATGTCCGTCAGTGCCAAACCCTCACATGGTTCTTTCATGGTCCAGAAAAACTGGCAAGTTGAAGAAGTTCTTAAAAAAAATGTTTGGGGTAGGCAGATGTTACTCTAAAGCCCTGGGTTGGGGAGCTGGGAAGTTCGCAAAGTCAAGCCTAAAATATTATTCATAGCGCAGTTTCTAGATAGGTCATGACGGAGGACATGCTTGGTGCGTTCATTTTCATTTTCCCCTATCTCAACACCCATTGAATATATTGCCTTCTTCCACAACATAACATGACCATACTAACATTAAATCCATGAAATATCAGTGGAATGAATACTGCCAAGAAACATTATGACGTCCATGAATTCCTCAAATGTAGGGGGAGCCACATCGGATTCCTTCAGGAGACATACCTTGTCAAAGACGTTGGTGAGGTCAATGTTACTGCACAAGTCCCTCTGGTTATGACGGGGGGTGCTCATATGGTTTAAGCCAATTGTTCCCTTCAAATGCATCACCGTAGAGATAGACTCTGAGGGTTGGTACATCTTTGTAGAAGGCATTTTCAATGATACTGCAGTCTTACTAGGAAGTGCCTATTTCACGAACACTGGGCAGCCACAGTTTTAGCCGACCTGTCGCTGCAGCTTGTTAATTGGTCCCATCTTTGGATCATAGAACGTGACTTTAACTGTGTCCCGGGTGTCATCCTTGTCAGGTCATACCCCCTCTGCCCCAAACCGTCACTAAGTGAAAAGCTTCATGCCTTTCTCAATGGTTATCTCATGGGTGCTTAGCTGGTACCTCGAGAGCCATCCACCCGGACTATCCCCTCCATGATCTAGGTGTTCATTAGATTGTTTTGTTTGTCAACCACCCTCACAGCTTCTAGTGTATCATGTAGAATACATTGGTAAGACTATTTCAAACTATAGCCCCCTACAATTACACCTCAACTGAGGTGGATATATTTAATCAGTCACAACTTGGAGACTCCAGTCTCCTGCTCTGGACGATCAGGCCTTCCATAATAACATCCATGAAACTATAATCCATTACTTCGCTGAAATCACCGATACTGCATCTTCCCAAATTATTCAGGGGGACGTGTTTAAGAACGTGATTAGAAGGCATTGTGTATGTTCCATAGTGGGAGCTCCTGACACAGTAGAACGAGAATAGACGCAGCTGTAGGGCTCTATTGGTGAACTGGAGTTGTACGTAGTGGCGGTCAGTGATGCCAAAAAGGCACTTTTTCTGCTAGGGAACGTTTCAGGGGAGAGGATGTAGCCTCACAGCTAGAGCAGTCGGCCTCGAAGCTGGGGAACCGGGTTTGAGTCTCTGCAACAACGCTCAACATCCTGTGATTCTGGGCAAGTCACTTAATCTCCCTGTGCCTAACAAAAATGAATACGTCCATCTGTAACGAAACTGGTGCTCATGTAAATCGCTCTGATACCCAATGTCTCGAGTCTAGTTTGCGCTATATAAAACTCTAAAAAATAATAATAATAATAATAAAAATTCTGCATTGCATAAATTACAAAGCACACCTGGCTAAAACACACGTTGAAAGGGACAAGTCTGGGAGGTTACTGGTGTGGCTGATAAAAAAGGATATAACTAATGCCCTTATCACCACTATCTGTTTACCCCCAGGTCTCATAGCACGCTCCCAGGAAGCTATTCATGAGATTTTCTGTGGCCAGTATCAGTCGCTGTACTGTCCAAAGGTACTCCCCTGCATACCCATATCACAGAATTTTTGCATGACCTAGCCTTTCTGGTAGTGTCTCCAGAATATATTAAAGCCTTAGAAAGTAAGGTTAAGTAACAAGAAATCAGTTTTATGGTACACAAATCTGCATAATGCAAAACCCCCAGACTATATGGCCTACTAATTTATTTTTATAACACCTATATGGACTTACGGGCTCTGAAACTAGCAGACCTATATAACTTGCTATTAACTGAGGGGCTGCTGACTCCCTTCATGCTCAAGGACCTTTTGGTCTCCCCCTCAAGCCAGGGTGCAACCCCCTGGACATTGCCTCTCACTGACCATTGGCAATACTAAGCAGCGACTACAATATATTAAGTAAGATTTTAGCAATGTGATTGACGGGGTTATGCTTATACTGGTTCACTCAGACCAGAATGGCTTTATACCCGGAAGATCTAAGTCCCTCAAACAAAGCTGGTAACATAGATTTCTAGAATATGCACCATCACAGTTGCCATATTTCATATGCTTAGTATTGACTTAGAAAAGGCCTTTGATATGCTCAGGTGGGACTACGGCTCTCATTTATGGGGATTTGGTGTAGGGCAGCCCAGTAAGTCAGTTTATTGCACTGCCCTTCGTCAAAAGGAAAGGGCAGGAATGCACCGTATTTATGCAATACGGTGCATTCCTCTCCTTTCCCCCTGCACTGGTGCAGTTTTGGCAGCCTAGCGTCAATGCAGGCACCTTTGCACCATGGTGCAATGGTGCCTGTGTTGTCGGCAGGATATTTTTTGTGCAGGAAGGGGCACCTTCCTGCACAGAAACAGTCCAAAAGGCATTTTCCTCTTTCTATGTGTGCTGCAGAATTCTTACATGTTTACAGTGCTCCAGAAGGTGGGGCAGAATGATGCAACTGATTAGATTGCTGTACTCTGAACCATCAGCCAGGTTCAAAATCAGTCAACTCATCTCTGGCCCATTCCCTATAAAAAGCGGCACATGGAAGGGGTTTCCACTTTCACATTTGCTGTTTGCGCTAGCAATAGAGCCATTTGCTCATTAACTGCACCAACTTGGAGGGACTTGGTGTATTCCTATTGCCAAAGAGATACACATTGTATCCCTTTATACAAACGATATCTGAATGGGCACAGTGTCGGTGGCACACACCCTAAACTCATTCGAATTGGCCTAAAGCCTAGGGGTTAATTGTGCAAAATCATGTATATTCTAACTGAACCCTAACTGTCCTCTTCATAATGGAACAACCCTTGATCGCCAGATACCTTGGGAGACCTAAACCTTCCGCATTAAAGCATTAATGTATATCACTGTAGCAAACACATGGGAATTTAATAAAAGCAGTGTCCTCCCTTCACTTTTTTGCATTCCCTCCCAAAGGCAGTACAAGGTCAGGTAGCTGTTGTCAAGATGATCACGTAACTGAGACTTCCATACTACTTTTCCAATTTATCACTCTCCATACCAAGTAGTCTCTTCCAAACATTGAACAACATGGAATAATGGTAGATGTAGCTAAATTAAAGCTCCCCAAAGAGCAGGGAGGCCTAGGGGCACCGGATGTTGAACATTATTATTGACTGGCCAACACTTATCTGAAGCGAGAGATGGCACTATGTGAAGTGCTCACAGTACTATTCGAGAACTATTCACCATCAAATCGACCCTGCCAGAAACTGTAAATGAGCCAGGACATATTGCCTATATTAGCTACCAAAGGCCCTTGCAGTTTCCTCCTAATACCACGCCATAAGATCCTTAAATCCCTTTGGTGAGCATTCACTGTTTTCAGCGGGCCACAAGAAGAAGGGCTGCTGAAACATGGCAAGCCTCTGGAAACTGCTTTATTGGTGAATTAGTTCAAGATTGAGTCCTTGCACCATTTGACACACTAATGTAACAGACCAACTTCCCAGCAGGGAAGTTCTTAACTCACAATTGCCTCTGTGCAGACTTCGAATTACTGTGGGACATCAGTGACACAGAACCACCCAGCCACCCATTGCTCCAAACGCTCATCACGATTGGGATGGCCGAAGACAAATTTGCTGCTGGTTAGGTCTATCCAAGAGTGGTCAATAGGCCCTGTTAGATATGTCAGCCTTAGAGTTGTCTTCCCCCAAAATTTTTGCCTACTTACGTCCTCTTTTTGCTGATTCATTTCAATGGCCTTAGGACTCTGAGCACTGTACCACTGCTGACCAGTGCTAAAGTGCATGTGCTTCTCCTCTAAACATCGTAACATTGCTTTATACACAACTGGGAGGTTTAATTTATCTGTAAGTCCCTTATAGAGTGCACTACCTGTGCCCAGGGCCTGTAAATTAAATGCTACTAGTGGACCTGCGCAAAAGAAACAATTGAAGCACGGAATGCTGAACAATGCAAACATTCACCCCCAGTCACAAGGGTCTGGGTTTAATCCCTCATTCTTTTGCTCACCACGCCACCCCAGTTTTGACCCAGCCATATCCAAATCAGTCTTGACCCTGTTCCTTATGGGAGCCGTCCAGTCCGAACTGCCAAGCCAGGTCCTCCCTGGACCAGAAACAAGCATCCTTGGCCCGGTTTTGGGGCATCACCCCTCATCAGCCAGGCTAGCTTGAATCCAGTGTTGCAGTGAGCACGGGACCCGTGTCTGGGCATACCCTACCCACTTAGGGCAACAAATGCAAAAGAAACAATTGATGGACGGAATGCTGACAATGCAAGCATTCACCCCCAGTCAAAAGGATCTGGGTTTAATCCACCATTCTTTTGCTCAAAACGCCAACCCAGTTTGGACCCAGCCATATGCAAATCAGTCTTGACCTTGTTCCTTATGGGAACAGTCCAGCCCAAACTGCCAAGCCAGGTCCTCCCTGGACCGGAAACAAGCATCCTGGGACCGGTTTCGGGGCATCACCCCTCATCAGCCAGGCTAGCTTCAATCCAGTGGGGCAGTGAGCAGGGTACCCACGTCTGGACATACCCTTCCCACTTAGGACAACAAATGCAAAAGAAACAATTGATGAACGGAATGCTGAACAATGCAAACATTCACCCCCAGTCACAAGGGTCTGGGTTTAATCCATCATTCTTTTGCTCACCACACCACCCCAGTTTGGACCAGCCATATCCAAATCAGTCTTGACCTTGTTTCTTATGGGAACCGTCCAGCCGATACTGCCAAGCCAGGTCCTCCCTGGACCGGAAACAAGCATCCTTGGACCGGTTGTGGGGCATCAGCCCTCATCAGCCAGGCTAGCTTGAACCCAGTGTCGCAGTGAGCACGGGACCCACGTCTGGGCATACCCTTCCCACTTAGGGCAACAAATGCAAAAGAAACAATTGATGGACGGAGTGCTGAACAATGTAAACATCCACCCCCAGTCACAAGGAACTGGGTTTAATCCATAATTCTTTTGCTCACCACGCCACCCCAGTTTGGACCCAGCCATATGCAAATCAGTCTTGACCCTGTTCCTTATGGGAACCGTCCAGCTCAAACTGCCAAGCCAGATCCTCCCTGGACCGGAAACCAGCATCCTGGGACTGGTTTCGGGGCATAACCCCTCATCAGCCAGGCTAGCTTGAATCCAGTGGTGCAGTGAGCAAGGGACCACGTCTGGGAATACCCTTCCCACTTAGGGCGACAAATGCAAAAGAAAATATTGATGGACGGAATGATGAACAATGCAAACATTCACCCCCAGTCACAAGGATCTGGGTTTAATCCATCATTCTTTTGCTCACCACGCCACTGGAGTCAAGCTATCCTGGCTGATGAGGGGTGAAACCCCGAAAGCTGTCCTAGGATGCTCGTTTCAAGTCCAGGGAGGACCTGGCCTGGCAGTTCAGGCTGGACTGTTCCCATTGGGCGCAGGGTCAAGACTGAATTTGCATATGGCTGGGTTCAAACTGGAATGGCATCGGGAGCAAAAAAGGATGGATTTAGGCCCAGATCACTGTACTGGGGTGAATGTATGACATTGTTCTGCATTTGTCACCTTGAGTGGGACGGGTATACCCAGACGTTGGTCCCGTGCTCTCCATGCCACTGGAGTCAAGCTATCCTGGCTGATGAGGGAAGAAACCCCCAAACCCGTCCTAGGATGCTTGTTTCCAGTCCAGGGAGGACCTGGCCTGGCAGTTCAGGCTGGACTGTTCCCATTGGGCGCGGGGTCCCACGCTTCTGCCCTCCTGCTGCTGAGCCAAGCTCGAGCAGGGGAAGGCAGAACAATAGGCATCCTGTCACAGGGAGGTGTGACCACCTCCCAGACATGATTTGTGTATTGGGATGGGGTGGGCATGCTTGCCAGCACCACTCAGTCTGCATGAGGGGCACATTTGGTGTCGCTGTGCATAGTCCAGTTCAAACCAGTCCTGGGAACTGTTGGCTCCCGCTCTGGCACAAAACTGGACAAAGGACATGGGATTAACCTCTCCCCAGTCCAGACCCTCCCCTCGGAGGGTCCCCTGAATCTTCCCAACCCTTTCCCTAGGGTACTTAAGGGATTACCTGGGTGTAGGTCCCTAGATTCGTCATGGGATAAGATTCAGATCAGACACCACTTCTTCTTCTACCGTCTGGGCACTCTGGACTTCGTTTCGGCCTGACTTCATCTCCCTTCCAGTCTGCTGCATCGTCTGTGCCTGTGTATCATACAGGAACCTTCCAAGGCCTGTGAAGCATCAAAGACACTTGAAGAAATCTCCCTTGGAGTGAAGTAGTCACTCCCCTGCATTCCCAGGCAACGCAACTAAGTCGACCGGTCTGCTGATCCTGAACTCCTCTGGACTCCGAAAGGTTCTGCAACACAGGTGGTGGTTTTTCACAGCTCCTGAGGCCTGCCCTGCCCTCTCACCAAGTTTGAGGCCAGGATCCCTCGTGGGGGTTGCAATAACCGAACCCCTGTGCACTGCATCAATTTGCAGTTGCAAAGGCTTGTTGACTTGTTTCCAAGAAGATCTTCGGGCTCCAAGTAGCCCCAACCTCAAGCACCTCCAGTGACCAAAATCTTCAGCCACGCCACATTGTGTGCATCGTGGCTTGCATTTTTGGTGATCTGTTTGAGGTCCTCTCGTGACTACAGTGTCTCCGGCCTGTGGTTCCATTTGAGGGTCACACTTGTTTTTTTTTATCTCCACTGATTGCTTGGGGCCTGCCCTGACTCCCCTGCTTTTGGTGAGTCCCCTGGACCTTGCTGGTCCCGACGTTGCACCTTCTTTGATTCTTGCATTGGTAGCATTTGCCAAGGCTTGTTGGTGCTCCCGCCGGACACCGACCCCTCAGCACTGGACATCCTTTGTAGGACAGCTCATGCACAGCTCCTGGTCCTCCTCATTATCGCCTGGTCCTCACAGCTGCAGAGTCAAGGTCATCGTCACTTGTCCTGCAACACCGGACATCGGTGGGCATTCGTCTTCCAAGTCTCCTGGTCACTCCTGAGTGACATAGACTCTGTCCCCTCTGCTTGCAGGTACATCTCATCTTGAATCCACCTTTGGATTCCACCAGACACTTTCTCCTCTTCCAGCAGCTGCACATTCCAGAAGTCCTCTATTGGGTTTGACTGCAGTTTCTGACACCACTTCACACGTATGCACCCGGCTTCTCTGGTGTAGGTAACATGGGTACTAGGCTATCCACGGGTGGGGTGGCTCTCCAACCTTCTGTCTTCCACGGGGTTTCTTCAGGGTCCACTGGGAATGCTCCTTAATCTTTAAAAATCCAACCGCGACTTACACGTAGAGTTGTACGGAGCACGCAGTTGTGTTCCCAGCACTTCTATGTCCTCTCGACATTGTCTAGACCCAAGTTGTGGTTCTTACACCACTCTCTTAGTATATGGTTTGGTACCCCCGTGGGTCCACTGTGTATTTCTTGCTATTTACTGTGTTTCTTTGCTAAAGTATTGCATGCATTGTGCATATCTCTGGGTAGGAGATATTTCAATGTATAGAGAGTATTATATAATAAATACATATTTTTGTAAATACTTTGTGTGGTTCTTTTTACTTAATCTATACTATAAGATTGCATTCTGGTAAAACAAGCTGCTTTACACTCCTTCTCAACTAAGCCTGAAGGCTGGTCTCCACAGCTACCACTTAGAGAGCTTTCTAAGGTTGTCTAAGACCTCTTAAATCACCATAAGGGTTGTCTGGACTGGTGCAAGGTGCCCACTTACATAAGTGGACATTATATACCAGGCCAGCTTCTCATAACCCCCACTTCAAAGGTGCAACTGGGCATAAGTACTGGGTCTCTGACCCCACCAAATCAGAAACTTCTGGACCTGTAAAGAAACTCTGTCAGGAAGGACTGCTGTGCTACTACAAGGGCTGTCACTCTGCTATACTGCTGCTCTGGAAGAACTTCTTTTCTTCTGTGCTGCCTGCTTCCCTCTGCCCCTGCTGAGGAAGAGCTGGACTCTGCTTGAACCCAGAGTGATCTCCAAGGGCTTGTTGGCTTGCCTCCTGTTTCTGAGCCTCAGGGATATCAAAGTCTCACCATCTGCTCTTGTGCCTGGCCCATTGGAAGTGGAACCAGGTGTTTACTCCAGTGGAACAAATGCATCGCCTGTCTGCGAGAAGCAGAACTGACTCGTCGTCGCTGTTGCAGGAGCAGAATCAGTGCATCGCACTCAGAACTTGCACAACAAAACCGTTGTGCCAATCGAAACTGACACATCACCTTTTGAGAGATCGGGATTGACGCATCACTGCTGTTGCAGGGACCAGACAGGTGCATTGCACCCGGAACCATCGCATCACCTTCAAAACCACTGCATCAGAGCCAACGCATCGCGGACACTGCATCGAGAACATCATCACATCACCCTTCCAGCATGGATTAACCCGGTGCATCGCCTTCGAAACTGCTGCACTCGGAATAGGCACTTCGCTCAACGAACCCAACGCATCACCGTAGTTGCGTGGAGAAATCCAGCGCTACACCCCATCTGCGTGAGGATCATCTTGTGCTGCGACAAGGATTAAGGTACTTTTGCATGGTTTCTGTAGCTAGCTTTCTCTCCATCATGGGCGGCCTGAACTCTTGACTTGAGTCCCGATCCAGTGAGACCAATTAGCTCTTTAAGCACTAATTGCTTTTGAGCGCTATTTTTACATTTGATCTTTGAAAACCATATCACCACTTCTATTTATTGGATTTTTGTTGTCTTTGTCTTGATTTATTTACAAATTCATAATCTATTTTTCTAAACTGGTGTGGAAGCTTTTTATGAAGTTTTCACTGTGTTACTGTTTTAAGTGATGCACAAATAGTTTACACATTGTCTCTTAAGTTAAGCCTGCCTGCTCTGTGCCAAGCTACCAAAGGGTGAGAATGGGTCACTTTATGGTGTGTATCCAACTTACCCTGACTAGGATTGTGACTCCTGCTTGGACAGGGTGCATACCACTGCCAACCAGAAGCCCAATTTCTAACAGAACCTTTGGCTGACCTCTGCACTAAGTGGGAGTCAGATGCTAGGCACTTCTTCACACAGAAGGAATGGGACAGAGCGTCTGTGCATCCTCATAACATCTCCTGTAATGCCAGATTTCCATACATACTTAATATTATACTTGAGCAAGCATGTTAAATTACAGCTAGGATTAGAAAAACCTATACAACTGTCTCTTCTGAATAAGGGGTGGGTGAAGAATTCGGCTCCACAAGCAAAGTTCATGGAATTTTAGCACAAAGTTGTGCAAAATACCGCGAAGTGAGGCAGAGCAGAATTTTTTCTCTCGAGTGACTCTCCAACATTAAGTTAGCAAGAGCTCTTGAGAAAGAATTGCACACTAGACCTCCTCCTAGCGAGATTTCTCAATGCGGGCAGTCGCAGCAGGTCACGACCGTTCGCGTTGAGAAATCTGCCTCTTGAATTGAGGAAGCTGCTGCTCGAGTAGAATATCTACTTGAGCAGCAGATAGGAGCAGCACCCTCTGGCGCGACATGTTCACGTTGATTTTACAGCATGGGACAAACTCCTGGTGCTACAAATCAGTGCAAACAGCGAAACTTAATAAACTCCACCGCTGGCTAAATTCTGCAGAGCACGGCTGAGTTTTTCCAGCACTTTGGGGAGTTCCGCACAGTAGAACTCCGCGAACTCCGTCAAGGCCTATAATGAATGCATGGGTTGTCCTAACCCAAATGCAGACATGAAGCATATCTTCTGGAATTGCCATCTTGCCTGGTTGTTCTGTGATGAGGTGTGCACTCCTTCGGCTGCAACCCACCAATGAGAATTAAGCACATTAGAGAGTTGTGTCTTGGGACTGTACAAGCATCCTAAATCTGTCAGAACGGTAAGCACATTTTTGGACTTAGGGCCTGATTTAGATCTTGACGGGCCTGGTTGCATCGCCGCTACTTTAACAGTCTTCCCACCCACGTACTAGGCGGTCCGCCCACTCTATTTAGATGCTGGCGGTTTGACAGACGAAAGACCGTCAGAGTGCCTCTGACTCCATTAGGTCTGTTCACCCGCGTCGACAGCGCAATAGGCAAAATCGGCTGTCGGTGGGCGGACCGCCAGTTTGTCCGCCAGGCCAATCATGATGTGCCTACCTGCTGACATGAGTGGACCTGAGTTGGCGGTTTGGAAGGGATATAAGGCAGAAGTTCACTTTTCTCACTTTCACACTTCCTTTTCCGCCATGGACCCAATCTTCCAAGTGCTGCTGCTTGATAATAAACAAAATCAACACCGTTGCAAATGGAATCATGTTAAGCTCCACTTTTACCTGTTATCTTTTGACTTTGCACTGGACTCGTCTCTCTTACAAGCGTTAGCATACCAATGTGCAATGCAAATGTCTGTAATGTTGACGTTTACTTAATTTAAAGAAATATACCTGTATGATCACATTGTATGTATACATTTGGTGCAAGCTGTCTTAAAAAATATTTAACACTTGCACAAAAAAGGATATCAAATCAAAAATCAAAAAGTCACCATATAGGTGTGTTGAAATAAATTCTGAAAATTGTCACATTACAAACATGCAACACACGTCAATGGGATAAGTGCAATGTAACATGATGTAGAAATTGCACTAGACAAGGTGTAACTTTTACTGTATAAATGACCAATAAAATCAATATCAGTCCCAGATTTGAAGTATTCAACATATGCATCCATGTAACATTTTGCCTTGTCTACTGCAACTCCTGTACTGTGTCCAGTTTCCATAGTCACAATATCTTATAAGGTGTAATGCTTATGTGCTCTCACTGATCATTAATCAAGGTGAAACAACCACACTTGCAGTAACACATCCCCAAAAAAATGTAAACATCAATTAGTTGGTGCAAGTGGCCATTACTATGATGAATGCCTACACCTACAACCAAATGACCACCACATACTATGTTGACCAATGTATGTACTTACCAAAGTAGCCATTAAAGAAAACTGCCATCATGCTAAGGAGAAATAGGTACTTCACATTTTAGTCAAAAACATTGCTAGGAATGAAACAATTGGAAAGGAAAATTAATACCAGGACTAATTTGGGGAGCTCAAAATAATGGATTTATTAAAAACAATGAGATAAGTCTCACAATATTGTCTTACAGCCAAATGGCAGTCCATAAAGTGCCAAAGTCCTGTGCACTGTTGTGGGGTGGCACAAAGCTTGCCTCCTAATTCCCTGCCAATGAGAACCTCCTCAGGAAGGGGCATCTAGTGGGCAGAGCAAGCACCTCAAAGATCTCACTTGGGAGGGGAGTCAGGGAGGGGTGCTTTTGGGTTTAGGAGGGGGGCTTGCATTTAGGAGGGGTAATTTTGGTTTTTATTAGGGGTGGTTTCTGTATTGGGAGAGGTTGGTTGGAATGTGGAAGGGATGGGTTGGGGTAGAGAAGGGGTAGCTTTGCATTTGAGAGGTGTGGCTTGGTCTTGGAAGGGGTTGAGGCAAGGGCAAACAACAAACTCTCATGGGGAATATAGGTAGAATGTTTGACAGGGAGTTGGGTTTGGGAGGGAGAGGGAGTGACCGTGGCTGATGTGCATGAGTCTGTTAAGAATGCAGGTGCCTGTGGATCTGGTAAATGTCATGCACGTTTGGTTATGTCATTCTTCCTAGGTGTCTGTTGTTTGGGTGAGTGTGGGCCTTTGTGTTTTGTGGGTGTGGATGCTGATGTGTGTGTGTGTGTAGATGGGTACGCTGTGAAGGTGCTGGGTTTGGCTGTGGTGCATGTGGATGTGGTGGTGCATGTAGGTGTGGGTGTGGTGGTTGGTGCATTGTCTGTGGGTGTGCTTGTGGTAGCGCATGTGGGTATGGCGGTGGGTGCAGTGTCTGTGGGTGTGCTTGTGGTGGTGCATGTGGGTGTGGCAGTGGGAGCGGTGCCTGTGGGTATGCTGGTGTTGGTGGTGCATGTAGGTGTGGTGTCTGTGGGTGTGCTGGTGGTGTGGGTGGTACATGTGTGTCTGGTGGTGGGTGCAGTATCTGTGGGTGTGCTGGTGGTGGTGCATATGGGCGTGGTGGTGGGTGTGGTGCCTGTATGTTTGGTTGTGTGCCTGTGTTTTTTAGGGTGTGTGGGTTTCTGTGTGGGTGCACTGCTTGTGTCTGTTTGAGTGGATGCATGCAAAGGTGTGAGTGTGCTTGGGACAGGTCTGGGATAGCGAATTGGGATGGGTAAGGGGCGGCAGATGGGTCATAAGGTTTGGATGTTTGGGAGGCTGTGGTCAGTGAGGAGGCTAGACCTTAAAAAAGCTCTGTAGGCCAGGCATAGCAGTGTCAATGCTTTTCCAGGTATGCTACCATTTGTTACGTATGGCAGCTAAGCACCTGGATGGCCAATAGCCTCCTGACTCATCGCAGCCGGGGGACAGGAACAGGGGGTTAGGTGCCTGCAGCAAAGGAGACCCCTTTTAGGGGGGCAGGTTTAGTCAACTGGGGGGAGCAAGAGGGAGGGTGGAGATGGTACTCTGGGTGGTGGACAAGGATGCAGGTGGCAGAGTTCCTGTCGGGTCTGCCACCACTGGGGAGAGGTCTCTTGTGGAAGCCTCTGAAGAGGATGTTGTGGAGCTGGCAGCCTCCGTTGCACACCCAGCACCCGAACCACAGTGGCCAGCTCCTTCCCCACCTCTGTGGCTAATGTCTCCTTCACCTGCTCCTGATGACGCTGACATGATATATACAATAGTTTTATTGAATCTGGGCAAACAGAACTGATCATGAACTTTGAGTGCAAAACAGTTTTCATATTTCACCTGATTGTTTGTTTGTTGGTTACACCTTTTGTTTAGAGTATAGATTTTGCTATTGTTTGTAGATATTCTAGTCCTTTAGCATTTGGATAGAGTCTAACTTTGCATTGTAAATGTTCATGCACTGTTTTTGTTTGTTTAATTAGTTTAGGGCACAGTTGTGTTATGGATTGGTCTAGCCTAAGTTCCTGATAACTCTGTTCTTTTTGTATAGCTTCAAGTAGTTTGTGAAGGGTTGGTTGACTTCTTCCTATTGAGGACAGAAAGGCATTATGCCATCCTTCTACTGCGTTGTTAGTTTTGGCTTGTTGGACTCGGGTACTGTCCTACACATTCCACCAAGGAATGTAGAATTTTGGTTGTCGTCTGTGTCCAGATCTGTGTAGCCTTTCTACCCATGTATCTTCAAATTAATCCATTAGGGGAGCTAATCTATTAATATGTTATAGTGATTTGCTACTTCAGTGATGGGGACGTAGGCTAGAGCTATGCATTTTTTATTTTATATGCAAAATGGCTATTTGTGTGGGCGAAAACTTTAAGATTGGTTTGTATCTTTGCTTGTTCAAAATCAATGATAATCTTTTGAGGGTCGAAATTTATTTAGTTTATTAGGTAATAATGCATAGATGAAAGGTATGTTATTGTTGTGAAATTCCCCATGGATGGTTTAGAGTTAGTAAAATGGTTTAGAACATATTACAAATGTCCCATCCATCCTCCATGTTTTGCGTTGCCTCAGTTTTAATACGTTTGTAGCAGTAGCAAAGATGCTAATTCGTTTTTCATGACTTTTATTGTCACATGTATAAATACTTGAATGGCATAAACTGGAATCTAACATTATCGGACACTGCTTTTGTGTACTTCATCGCCCTACCTCATTTCTAATATGATAACTGTATTCTACAATCTGCATCCTATTTTCTTCTCCCTGGGATGGTTTTTGCATACCGGCTCCCTCACTGAGTTAGGGACAATAATTCTAAAACCGTACTAGGTTCCAGGGTGTCTACCTGTGTATTCCACATTAGTGTCAGGAGTTGCCTGCAACAGTTTTGCTTTCTTCAGTACAATCAAAAGTGTCCCCCTTTGAATTTCCATCGTTTCCCTAGTTATTTGAAAAGTGGTCAGTGTATCAGCACATGTATTTCTCCAGATTGTTCTCATCCATTTTCAATACAGCTTACTGCCCTGTGCTCCGTATATATTTAATGCAACTTTTGGTGTCCCCACAGAAGGGCTTGATGTGAAAAGGGGGTCTTTTTTATAATCTTTCTGGAAACCGAGACCTATATACACAAGATTAGACAGATTGTTTTCCCTCAATGGAGAAGGAATTAGGTAAGTAAGGGCTAGATGTAAGAAGTCTTTTTGCGGTTGCAAATAAGTCAATTTGAAGAATCGAGCTATTTACAAATAGAAAAAGACTTTTTCAAATGTATCATAGCCAACTTGTGATTCAGTAACACACTAACGAATCACAATTAGGGTTTGTGACCTAATAAAGATTTGGCATTTGGAAGGGCATACCTTCCAAATGTCTAATCATAGTGGTATGTACTAATTTTTGCATTGAAATGCGGTCACAAAACATTCGTACTTTACCACTAATTGGTGGTAACCCATTCGCAATTTGGAAGGGCTCTCCTTGGGACTCCTTCACCTTTGAGAATGCTTTAAAAAATATTTTTTAAGAGCAGGCAGTGGTCCCACGGACCATTGCCTACTTCTAAAAATAAAAATAAAACATTTATTTTTTAATATTTTAATGTGTTCCATTTTCTTTTAAGGAAAATAGGCTGAATTTTAAAAAATGATTTCCTTCTTTTAAAAATATCACAGATATGGTGGTCTGCTGAACTCAGCAGGCCACCAACCCTATAGTGGGAGTGAATCCTAATGGGTAACAAATTGCGACCTACCTCAATAATATTCATGAGGTAAGTTGAATTGAAACCCACTATGAATAGGTAATTTGTAAAACGACATATTAGTACATAGGTCGCTTTGCAAATTACCACACTGATCACACTGGACACACTGGTCATAATAATAGTGCTACCGGTATTTTGAAATAACAACCTTCAAATAGTCTTGTAAAAAAACAATCATTCACCTCGGGGAACGCAGAAGTGGAAGCACAATTAAAGCAACTGAGAAAAAAACTTTAAGATACCTTCTGCACCAAAGATTATTAGTACAGGTATAAACATATCCAGCAATAACAGAGGTAAGAAACCAAGAATAAAACAAACAAAAAACAAAAAAAATCATTTTTTTGCTGGAAAATCATTATATATTTGTTAGATTTGGGGGTCTCTAGTTGGCAGAGGTAGGTACCTTTGTCCAAATAGGGACCCTTGAGTCTAGTCAGGGAAAGTAGGTACACTCCTGAAATTACCCCTGCTCACCCTCTTGGTAGCTTGGCACGAGCAGACAGGCTTAGTTCAGAGGCAGTGTGTAAAGCATTTGTGAACACATACAGTAATCAAGTGACAACACTACAAATGGACACCACACAGGTTATATATTTATAAAAATAGGTATACTTTATATAGATTTATCACAAGTCCATAAACGACAAAAATAATCCACAATACTGTCAAGAATGCTTAGTTCTGATCAAAAAGGCTTAATTCAAGGTTTTGTGCGAGTCGGTAGCCTCCTCCGGCTACGGCGATGTCAAGAACAAACAGAGTCTAACAAATCCAGCTGACCGCGTCGAGACAGGCCAACACAGCGTAGACAGACTCGGTCACAGTACCTTTTACTTGAAGCGGCAGGCACGGGCGTGCAAGCCGGATGGCTGTACGTCGCGGTCGCGATGCAAGATGGAAGCGTTGCAGGACGCGTTGTCCCTCGATGCGGTGAGGGCAGCGGCTCGTTGATGTCGTCGAGATGGAGTCGGTGAGACCAGGGCCGTGCATTGCAGGGCGAGACGGTGCTTCGATGCGGTGCTAGCAGGTTGCGGTGCAGCGACGGAGCCGGATTCGGGAGATGGCGTCGATCGGTCCGGACAGCGGTGCGAGTCGGGCGGTGCGTCGCAAAGCGTGCGAGCGCTGCCCAACTCCGGTGCGGTCACCAGACTCGAACTCAGCAGCAGTGACCGTGTCGGTTGGACCAGTTAGATTCGGTGTAGCGAGGCGTTGCGAGGTGCGGTGCTCACAGGTTACGGTGCAGGCAACGGCTCGTTGACGGCGTCGAGACGGAGTCGGTGAGACCAAGGCTGTGTGTTGCAAGATGCGGGCGGTGCTCGATGCGGTGCCTTCAGGACACCGAGCCGGTCGTGAGAGTCGGTCACAGCTCCCTACCTCTGTAGCCACTGAAACAGAGTTTCCAGCAGCAATTCACAAAGGGGTGAAGTCCAATGGTCCTGGGACTTCGGTCAGGGGGCAAGCTCTCTTCCAAGCCCTTGGAGATCCTTCACAAGTTGATGAAAGTCACAGCAAAGCAAAAGTTCCTTTCTCCTTTCTTTTGGCAGTCAGGCAAACCACTGCAGGCCAATCCCCCAAGCAGCACTTCAGCTTAGGGATAGTCTCTCCTCAGTTTCTTCTTGGTTCCGCTCCTCAGCAAAGGTTTCTTCATGTTCCCAAAATGGTTAAAAGTTCCTGGGTTTGGGCCCCAGTACTTATACTCCTTTTCTCTTTGTTCTCTGAAGGCAGAGAGGCCTTTGCTTAGTTTAAACCAGTTCTGTGCAGCTTTGGAGCACTCTGTGTACATGTCTCCTTCCTTTCCTTTCAGAATGTGGGGCAGGGTACTCAGACGCCCGGCAGGAGGTGGAGCCAGCATTGTGGAAGGCAGGCACAGCCCTATTCAGACCCAGCTGCAACTCCTCCCTCCACTCTGGATGCAGATCTCTCTATTCAGCCCTGTGCTGCCTCACCCTGTCTCCTGTAGCCACCCCCAGCCCCTGTCACGCACAAACCAGACACACAATACACAAGCTGGCAGAGGCAGGCTGGATAGTTAGGCAAGAAAATACCTACTTTCTAAAAGTGGTATTTTCAAACACAGAGGGGTCGATTCCGATTCGGGCCGGAAAAAGCACCGACCGACTCGGATCCGGAAATTAAACCGACCGACACGTACCTGTGGCGCCCGACACGCCAAGTACGATGCAAGGCGTGCAAAATCCGACCGACACGTACCGAACCCAAGTCGAACGACCGAGCCGCACGGAAAACAGCAATCCGGTCGGAAAAACACGCGAATCCAACCGACCGACACGCACCCAGAACAAATCCGACCCAAACGTACACGCGAACTCCAAACCGCAAAGTACGATGCAAGGCGCGAAAACCACGAGCGAGTCGGACGGAGGACAAGCCGTACGACCGACACGCATACAAAACCTAGCCGAAGTAACACAAAACACCGCGACCGACGCGTACGCAGCATAGAAAACTGCACAAACACAGCGTGAACGAAACGGAGAAGACCGTACGAGACAAATGCAGGGTCCGACTCGGTCACAAGAACGTTTCCAACATGCACAGACAGTACAAAGGAAAAATCACACAAAAAAAGGCCAAACAAGCAATTACTAAGCCAATAAATACTGGGGGGTGGGGACAGAGAACAAAGACACACCCACAACTCCACCCATATAAAGGACACAAATCACAACCATGATCCTTTGCAAATGCCATTCCACTGCCAGCACCCAAGAGAAAGCAACCACACACCCACAGCTCATCCCTCACACAAGCCACACACCATCAGCACACCAACAAATACCTACCTCACATACACCCAGCAAAACACACACTCACACACCCTCACCTGCACACCAACACACACATCACTCACAATCACCACCCATCACCATGCCCCCAAGAAGAATCCCAAGTTCCTAGATTGTGAATTGGAAGTCATGGTAGATGAGATCCTCAGGGTAGAGCCACAGCTGTTTGGCACACTGGTCCAACAGACCCCCATCTCCCAGAAAACCAAGATGTGGGAGAGGATCATCAACAGGGTGAACGCACAATCACCATGTCGGCGCACAAAGAGCGACATCCAGAACAGGTGGTATGACGTGCGCAGGAGGGTACAGGACCTGCTCAAGAAAGACTACATCAACAGCCAATACACCAGCAGTGGCCCTCCTGCCAAGCCAATATACCTCAGGCCCTGGGAGGAGAAGGTGCAGGCCATCCTTCCACCAGTGAGCATATATGGACTAGAGGACATCCCAGAGCCTGGTGAGTACACAACAAATGTACACAATATACTGCCACAAAACACACACACATCACTGTCAAGGGGAGAGTCAAACCATGCACTCATAGCAATTACACAGCAACCAGAACAGAATCATCCCAAAATGAGTATGTCAGTCAGATAAACACAACACATGCCATCAAAAAAGTCACATCCAACTGTGCCATCACATGTACAAACACAACTACAACTACAGCTAGGCAGTGGCACAAATAGAACTAACAAACACATCCAGACATGTAGCCACCACAACAACACCAACACACAGTGAAGACCACTCAAAGGAAGGAATTCTGTGTTTGCTGGCCAAGTCAGTGTAGCCAATAGCATCATGGGAGTCGCAGTCACACATATTGCCCCCCCCCACAACTGTCCCATCAACACCACCATGAACCATGCGCACATCACAGGGAGTGGAGAAGGACTCACAAGATGGCTGACTCTGGCTACTGCTGTGGGGAGCACAAGGCCCTGCTGGCAATTGTGCACCAACAAACAGCAGGACACCACTGACTGACATCCTGAGAGACAACTTCCACTCCCTGCAATGCAAGCACGTACCATGGTGGGATATCTGGCTGGCTGGGTGGGAAGGAGGACTTGCAGCACTGACCATAGTCACAAGCACCTCCCCTCACACACCCCCCAACACAAACTCCACAGAACCCACCTGGGAGAATGCAATGCCCCCATCCTAACACAAGATCCCACAAAGAACCACCACCCTGGGTTATGTTGTGTGAAGCACAGGGACACTCTTGGGACTCTTAGCCAAACAACTGCCAGGACAACACTCCCAGCCATCCTGTCAGCACAGCCAGCCCACCCCACAGGGAAGCAGAGTCAAAAGGAAGGCAGCATGGGCATGCTGGGAAGGGGGTGGAGGCAATAGCATGATGGGAGTCGTAGTCACTGATATTGGTCACCCCCACAACTGTCCCATCAACACCACCCTGAACCATGCTCACATCACAGGGAGTGGAGAAGGACTCACAAGATGGCTGACACTGGCTACTGCTGTGGGGAGCACAAGGCCCTGCTGGCAACTGTGCACCAACAAACAGCAGGACACCACTGACTGACATCCTGAGAGACAACTTCCACTCCCTGCAATGCAAGCACGTTCCATGGTGGGATAACTGGCTGGCTGGGTGGGTGGGAAGGAGGACTTGCAGCACTGACCATAGACACAAGCACCTCCCCTCACACACTCCCCAACACAAACTCCACAGAACCCACCTGGTAGAATGCAATGCCCCCCATCCTAACACAAGATCCCACAAAGAACCACCACCCTGGGTTATGTTGTGTGAAGCACAGGGACACTCTTGGGACTCTTAGCCAAACAACTGCCAGGACAACACTCCCAGCCATCCTGTCAGCACAGCCAGCCCACCCCACAGGGAAGCAGAGTCAAAAGGAAGGCAGCATGGGCATGCTGGGAAGGGGGGTGGAGGCAATAGCATGATGGGAGTCGTAGTCACAGCTCTACATCCCCCACCACATGGCGCAGCAATCTCACACTCACGCATGCACATCCCACAGAGAGTGGAAAGGCCCATCAAAGATGTCTGACACTGTTGCTGTGTCGTGGGGAGCACAAGGGCATGCTGGGAACTGCACACCAACCAACAGCAGGACACCACTGTCAGCCATCTTGCCATTGCTCTCACACCCACACCACTGAACTCCCCACAAAAGCAAGTAAGTATGGGAATGCTGGGAAGTGGGGTGGAGGCAATAGCATGATGGGAGTCATAGTCACAGACATAGCTCACCCCCACAACTGTCCCATCAACACCACCCTGAACCATGCTCACATCACAGGGAGTGGAGAAGGACTCACAAGATGGCTGACACTGGCTACTGCTGTGGGGAGCACAAGGCCCTGCTGGCAACTGTGCACCAACAAACAGCAGGACACCACTGACTGACATCCTGAGAGACAACTTCCACTCCCTGCAATGCAAGCACGTTCCATGGTGGGATAACTGGCTGGCTGGGTGGGTGGGAAGGAGGACTTGCAGCACTGACCATAGTCACAAGCACCTCCCCTCACACACCCCCCAACACAAACTCCACAGAACCCACCTGGGAGAATGCAATGCCCCCATCCTAACACAAGATCCCACAAAGAACCACCACCCTGGGTTATGTTGTGTGAAGCACAGGGACACTCTTGGGACTTTTAGCCAAACAACTGCCAGGACAACACTCCCAGCCATCCTGTCAGCACAGCCAGCCCACCCCACAGGGAAGCAGAGTCAAAAGGAAGGAAGCATGGGCATGCTGGGAAGGGGGTGGAGGCAATAGCATGATGGGAGTCGTAGTCACTGATATTGGTCACCCCCACAACTGTCCCATCAACACCACCCTGAACCATGCTCACATCACAGGAAGTGGAGAAGGACTCACAAGATGGCTGACACTGGCTACTGCTGTGGGGAGCACAAGGCCCTGCTGGCAACTGTGCACCAACAAACAGCAGGACACCACTGACTGACATCCTGAGAGACAACTTCCACTCCCTGCAATGCAAGCACAGTCCATGGTGGGATAACTGACTGGCTGGGTGGGTGGGAAGGAGGGCCGGCTGTCAACCAAACACAACCAATGCAGACCATGTTCACACCCCAAAAAATACATAGAAATGCCCAAATAATGCAGGACAATGTGCCACACCAATATCAACCCCTGACTGTGATGACTTAGGACAATGCAATGTACAGGCCCGCACCCAGAGGCACAGTCACAACTGTCATGTGTGTCAACCATTGATGCCTGCAGAAACATAACATACATTGTGTGTGTCTCCCAAAAACAGGTGATGATGGGGACACAGCAGCAGACGCTGAGGAGTCCCAGTACCAGGCTCAAGAGGATGCGGAGCTCACTGGCGACGTACAGCCTCTGCCCTCCTCCGACGAAGAAGACCAACCTGGCACATCCGGTGCAAGTCTACATGCAGCACCAGCAGGACCACCAGCTGCAGCACCAGCAGGACCACCAGCTGCACCCCCTGCACCCACCCCTCCAACGACTGTCACCACAAATACCATCCCTGCCGACATGGACAGAACAAGGAGCAACACCAGCACAGGGACCCTGGACCAACCTGGGGCCATGGACACCACCACCACCACCAACCCCCAAGGTGGACCAGGGTCATCTGTGCGTGCCACTGCACGCACTGCACATGTCAGCAGGGGTGGTGGGAGGGTGGGAGACAGAAGGTCAGCTGCTTGCAGAGGTTGCTGGTGTGCATGATGACCCACAACTGGTACGCATAGCTGATGCGTACCAGTCCAGCACCGGAGACCTCAGCCAGGTAGTGGGGCTCCTCAGAGACATGAAACAGCAGCAGGCTGCCCATCATGCCCGCTTGGACTCTCACATGTCCCACGTGGAGTCACACATGTCCCGCGTGGACTCACACATGACCCGCGTGGAGTCCAAGTGGGATGCACTGCATGAGATGACGGCGGTGCACAGGGACATTTTACAATGCCTCCGCCAGATGAACAGCAACCAGTCCACACCTCCCTGTGTGCCAACAACATCTGGTGCCGAACAAACTGCAACTGCCACAGGGAGGGAGGATGACTCTGGCGGAGAGTCCCCTGCACCGCAGCAGCCTGTACTTGAGGGGCCCCCCCAAGAAGAGGGGTCGTCCGAGGAGGGGCAAGTGAGAGGCCGATGGCCAAGCGCAACTCCCAGGAAGCCTGAACCTGTTCTGGATTTTCACCTTTGTGCACAGACTGTTCACCCTGTTGACGGCAACACTACTCCCACACATTGCATGGGGAGTACAAGTTGGACCAATGTGTCAGACAACTGTGGCCCGATACTGGGGATTCTGTCTACCAGGACTTTCAATTCACCTAGGAACTTCGGATTGCAAGATTTATGTACAGCACTACCCATCCTATGCACTATTCACACAAATGTATCACAATAAACACACTAATACACCATACTTGCCTCTGTTGTGATTCCAACGTGGGTGCTGTTATGGGGATGATGAACTGCAAAATTACACTGTGTATGCGAACTGCAACAGCAAGGACAACACAGGCATGTGAGTAAAGGCAACGTGACACATATGAGGGAGACACACCACCAGGGCTACACAACACATACACACCTAGGCCATCTGACTCATTGCCTACACTGATGTTGCCAGGGAAGACGGTGCAATGCACAGACACCACACCCATTCCCAGTTGTAGTCAAGTAGCCCACAGGTGCAGTAAGCAAATGGCAGTCAAATGTGTGACCACAGACAACGCACATCAC